>LOEQ01006621.1:40201-55140 GCA_001685075.1 Bramus lutescens | reverse complement strand
TATCTATCTATCTATCTATCTATCTATCTATCTATCATCTATCTGTCATCTATCAATCAATCTATCATCTATCTATCTATCTCTCCACTGTGCATTGTGGCCTTTCCCTACATACCCACTCCTTGGACTGCCACTCTCAGCTCGTGGGTACTAGCTAGCAGCTGCAACTGTCCTCAGCCAGTCTGTTCTCTGTTCAGATGTACTTTTTGCTTATGATAATATGAAGCATATTACAGGCTTGACACGCAATCCTACAGGGCACACAGTTACAATAAAATCGAACTCTAGAGCATATGTTAAATAAACAGAGAGGGATGATGAAGACCCCCAGAAACAGGTTGCATAATGCTTCAATAACTTTGAATTTTCTAAATGCTAATAAGAAAGGAATAACAGCTGTGGAGAGACATTGACTAGTAGAAACAAACTATGAAAGTAAATCTGCTGGTATACTTTAAAAGTGTGTTGACCTCAGAATGGAAACCAAAACATGTGTTTTGTTGTAGAAAGAATTTTGCTTTTGTTTCCACAGAAAAAGTAATGCTACGGATACCATCAAAATTGATAAAAAAAATAGATTTGAACAAAAGATACTCCTTGATTGGTAGAAGTGAATAAAGCATCCAGCTAAGGAATCCGAAGACCATTGGAGAAATGAGACATATGAAGAAAAGGGACAAATCATCCAGAAAAAAGTCCCAAGAAAAATAGTAAATTAGCCTTTTGGTATATCATATTTCCAACTGAAAAATTCCATGAACCTTCCCAAATGTTTGTTTGTTTTATTCTCTACAAATATAAAATGCAAATAGTCTTTATGTAGTCCTGGTCCTATTGAAAATTAGAACTGGCTTTGAAGTTGGAATGTGGCTCCCTCCTTCTCTAAACCCAAGCATGCTTGTTAAAGTAAAATCCAAACTCTCTGTTTCATGTTGAAAAAGCCACCTGATATGGAACGGAAGAAAAACAGAATTAAAGGATTAGTTTATTGCTACTAATTGTATAATCCTTTGGTTATATTGTGAGTCTTTGAAGCTTTTCTTGAGGCATAAATATTATCTAAAAATTTTTAATGCTAAAAAATATTTTTAAAATTTTATCATGATATTAATTATGATATAGAGTAGTAATTAATTCTAGAAAAAGACTTCATGTTGATTCCTGTACATGATCTCAGGTTTGAGTCTCTATCAGGTATCTAGGAATTAAGTTTATGTATTCTGAATGTGCATAGCAAATATTTATCCTTTAACTTCTTTGAGATCTGCTCACATGACGTTTAAAATATTTAATTTTTTAGCTGTAAACTAAGTCCCTGTCTAACAGGAACATTTGAAGTCTTCAAAATAAGGATTGATATTCACACCGATGATTCCACAAGGACTATGATAACACCAGTAAGAAGAAAAACACCACCTGTAGATTGACTTTGGACTACAATCTGCTCAATATAATTTGGAGGTGGCTAGCTGAGATGATCCAGCATTACCACCTACTCTATCCAGACCTTGAGACAAGCCCTGCACTTTCCTATTATTTGGAGTCTGTATAATAAGTGATACAGCTACCTCTCCCAGGACTTGTCAATTAACCCAAGCTTTCTAGAATCCCCTAAACATGCCATCATCTCTAGACAGCAGAAAGTAAATTTAAGAATATAACTTCCACATTCCCAAAAGGAGGAGTGGGTGATTTGGGGGCATTCAATGGGTTATGAATATTTGTCATTGCTGGGAGAGGGATGATTACAAGATGTTACTGCTTATAGTTAGGAAGAAAGTTAAACAAAGGAGATTACTCAGAGATCATTTTAAAAAATAAAAGGGAGGGGAAATAGATATGATAGGAAATAAGGGTAGATTATTGAACCTACCTAGAAAATAAATAAGGGAGATATAGAATAGGATTAAAAGTTAGATTATTGAATCTATTTTTATACCAAGAAAGCAACTAGTAGTTTAAATATTTTACATTGGGTTGGATATTTTGTATATTGGTACAAAGATAATATTATTTTTTAGAACATACTGTACATGCATTTCTCATCTTGTTCAAGGTGTGGCACTTATGAAAATCATTTGGCAATATCATACAAATTTCTAACACTTGAACGTTATTGTTACTATTTAGGAGAATAAGGAAATGCAGCTTAGCAATTAGTCACCTATTAGAACCAAACTTGTAGTCATATTAAGTGTTTTCAAGGCCAATCAGAAATATATTTTAGGTAGACAAGCTATCTTCACACACTTCAGAGATGTACAGAATATGGCATTTAAGATGTTTTAAAAACATAGGCTCCTTTTTTTTGCTTTTTATGACAATGATACATGTGTGCCCCTGGCAGAACCAATCTACTTCCAAGAAGATGAAGGACATTGTAGAAACTATACATGGAGTTTACTTTCTTCATGGCAAAAAAATAGCCACTGGATAAGAAAGTGCTCTTTCCTTGAGTGCTGACAATATGCTGTATAAATTGGATATAAAAGAATGGACCGATGAACTTTTCCAAGAGAAGGTAGAGCTACCCTTCAGAATATCCTGTTTCACAGAAAGGTCTGGCAGATATGGTAGGCCTATAGGTCAAAGATGGATTCCCCAAACTTTGCACAAGAACCTTGGATGACGGTCCAGGAAGTCAGCTGTCTATTCTCACATTTTTTGGAAGTTGTTTGCTTGCACTTCCTGCTTATTCAGGTAATATTATTTTCTTTTCAGGCCTCTGATGGAGTTTAAGATTTTGTAATTATTGCTATCTATCTTTTTCCTTGTTACCAGATTCAGAAAATAAATTCACTAAAGAAATGTAAAATGTATTAGACTGAAAGCTATAAAAAGATAGTAATCTAAAAGGAATTAAAAGCAGAAGTACAGAATTAAAAAGGAGGCAGAAAACTAAAGAGACGTATTTGAAACAGCATGAGAGTGAGAGAGTTTGCCTTCAGATACTCTAACAAAACAAGTTCCTTTAGCTTGCCGTAGCATCTGATATGAACCCTGGAGACTATCTTGGGGCTGGACTCCAAAGGCCCTTGATATCTGGTAGAATTTTTGGGGTCACTTTTGTATTCTGGCAAATCACCAATATTGTGATACTTTGACTTCTTGCTTTCAATTTCATATCAATTCATATCCCCTTGATGTCCTTTAGTTGTCTTATTGCTCTAGCTAAGCCATCGAGTGCCATATTGAATAGATATGAAAAGAGTGGACAGCTTTGTTTTTTTCTAGATTTTAATGGAACTGTTTTAAATTTCTTTCCATTTAATTTTATGTTGGCTATTGGCTTACTATATATTGTCTTTATTATGGGTAGGAATGACTCTAGTATCCCTAATCTCAAGGACTTTAATCACAGAAAGTTACTGGATTTTGTCAAAGGCTTTTTACAGCATCTAGTGAAATGATCATAAGGATTTTTTCTATAAGTTTTTTTTTTAATATGGTGAACAACATTTTCAGATTTTTATATGTTTAACCATCAGTACATCTCTGGAATGTAGTGTACTTAATTATGTGGATGCTTTTAGGTTCCATTTGTGAATATTCTGTTGAGTACTTTTGCATCCATATTCACGAGGAAAATTGATTTGTCATTCTCTTTTTTTGTTGAGACTTGTGTACTTTGAGTGTCATGGATACTATGCCCTGGTAAAATAAATTTGTCACTGTTCTTGCTGTTTCTATATGGTGAAATAATTTGAGAAATATTTTTATTACCTCCACCTTGATGGTCTGGTAAAATTCTGAGCTGAAATCACCTGAGATTTTTTTTTCAGTTGGGAAACTTTATGACTGCTTCTATATATCTGAGGGTTTTAGGCCTATATAAACTGTTCAACATATCTTGATTACACTTTGATAAGTGATATCTATTGGGAAAATTATCCATTCTTTTAGAGTTTCCAATTTTGTAGAGTATAGGCTTTTTAAATATGACAAAATGATTCTTTAGATTTCCTAGGTGTCTATTGCTATGTACCTCTTTTTTTGATTTTGGTAATTTGGATATTCCCTCTCTTTCATTTAGTTGTTTGGAGAAGAGGTTTATATATCTTGTTGATTTTCTCAGAGAACTGGAATTGTTTCATTGATTTTTTTTGTATTCTCTTTATTTCTATTTTATTGATTTCAGCCCTGAGTTTGATTATTTCCTGCCTTGTACTCCTCTTTGGTATCTCTTCCCCTTTTTGTTCTAGTGTTTTCAGTTGTTCAATCAAGTGACTGGTATAAGAATCCTCTAATTTCTTTGTTTAGTCACTTTGGGCTATGAAATTTCCCTCTTAGCACTACTTTCATTGTGTCCCATAAATCTGAGTATGTTGTGTATTCTTTTTCATTGCATTTTAGGAAATCTTTAATTTCTTCTATTTCTTCCTTGACCCAGTGATAATTCAATAGAGTTCTTCTATTTCCATGAGTTTGTACACTTTCTTTTGCTTCTGTTCTCAAAATCTATCTTTCTAACCAGTGTCCATCTTGGGCAGGAGAAGCATGGCATCTGCCACACTGTCCTTCTTCCCAGAATTCAGTTCGGTCTACTCTGCCTACCTAAGCTGCTGCCCTATCAAAAGGTCAAGGCAGTTTCTTTATTCAACCAATAAAAGCAACACAAATATAGAAGGACCTCCAATACCAGTGTTAAGCCATTTGACTATAATACAAAGGCCTGGGTAGGAGAAATTATTTCCAAAGATATGAAGAGACATCAAAATGCCAAATGTTTTAATTGTGGTATAATAGGACATCTGAGAAGGGATTGTAGGCAAGATGTTCCTAAAAATGCTTCCTCTGGGAATGAGAAAAATAGGTATCAAATTTCTGAATTATGTAGAAGATGCATCAAAAGTTCACATTTGACCAATGAATATAGGTCAATAAGAGACAAATAAGGCAACCTGATAGATTTGGCAACTCCTTCAGGGGGCCTCTTGCAGGACCCCATATCAAATGTGTTCCAGTCATTCACAGTCACTGTGGAGGATCTTTTTCCACAGGAAAATTAAAAACTCCAGTGCCTGTTGTAAAAAAAATACTCTTCTTGATGATGGAATAAACATGGAGAATAAATCTAAAATTTCAACAGAAAATAGAGAATGTATATTCAGGCATAATTCTATAAATTATCAAAGACCAAAGCTGAGAATACAAATAAATAACATTGTAATTGAAGAATTACTGGACACAGGGAAGATGTGGCTATTATTACTCAAGAATCATAGTATCCAAATTGGCCTTTTCAGAAGGCATATGTTCAAATCCTAGGAATTGGAAGCCTATCTCAGGTCCCAAAACAAAGCATTATGGGGAATAACTTGTTAGCCAATTATCTTTATGAGGTAGTGCCCAGGTAAGGCATCATTTTTTGGGACCTGAGAAAAACCTGTGAACCAACCAGGTACTCTCTTTTTTGTGCCTTTTACCACAGGACATTGCTGTGCTTTGATTCCTCATTTTCTGTTTTATGAGTTTTCCCCTTATAATAAGTAAAATATAATTGTTTTGTTCTTGGCTAGCCTGGATATTACAACACTTGGCACCCAACCTATTTTCTACCTTTGTTTAGGACATTTTGTATATTGATACAATCTTTAAGATATATTTTCATATTACATTATATATTATTCTTACCTCTGAACAAGATATGTATACATTGTTTACATATTGAGGTCATTGTCCTCATTTGCTGCACAATTATTTACATATTATTTGATAGCCTAACATGAGGCCTTAGTCTTTAAGTTATAAAGATATTAAACATTATAGGTCAATAGTTGTTCATACATACAGTCTGATTAATTAGTTTTTTAGATACATAGAGATTGTATTCTGTCTAGATAAGTAATCTTCAACCACTTCAAGGATCTGTATAACATGACATTTAAATAACTTTGGGTTCTGTTGACATGAGACATGATTGCTCCTGAGAGCACCAATCTATTCCTGAAAGAATGTTGAGCACCAAAGACTCTCCACTCAGAGTTTGTTTTCTTCTTGGCAAAATTGGCCTTTAAGCAAGGAAATGCCCATGCCTCAACCACTGAAAAAGTACATTATGTCTGGAAATGGATATGCAGAACAAAGGAAAAAGACTGTCAAATCTTGCTAAAAAGGGTAAGGCAGTTCTGAAAATTTTCCTTCCTCTGTAAATAGTCGGTCAGTTACAATAGGCCTTAGCCAAAGTTGGTTGCTTCAACATTGCAAATGAGACTTTTGGTAATTCTGTCCAAAAGTCAGAATTACATGCTACTCTCATGGTACTAAGGGATTTCAAAGAACCTCTCAGTATAGTCACTGATTAGCAATATACAGAAAGAGATGTCTTTCCAAATTGAAACTGCTGAATTTATATCATGATACTGAATTGACTTCTTAATTTTTTCAGGTTCAAGATAATATCAGGAATAGACTTTGTCTCTTATAAATAGCAAACATCTGTTCCCACACAGGTCTGCTAGGTCCCCTAGCACAAGGTAGTGTAGAAATTAATTGATTATTTATGGAAAATGTGTTAAAACCCTCATAATTTCCTAAAAATCGTCATGTTAATATCAAAAATTAAAAAAGACTTTTCTATTACATGACAACAAGCTAAGGCTAAGGAGATGTCTTACTTGTTCATTATATAATCAAATACTGCTATCTGCAGAAAGTAACCCCCAAAATAAAATCTGGTAGATGGATATTTTCCACTTTGTAGAATTTGGAAAATTAAAATATATACACCACACCATTGACACTTATTCAGGTTTTCAATGAGCAACTACTTTGAGTACAGAAAAGGCTGATTCAGTAATTACACTTTTACTAGAAATTATGGCCATAATGGGTATAATTACACAATTAACGAAGACAGTGTTCCAATATGTGTCTCTAAACAAATGAAACAGTTTTTTTTACTTATAATAATATAAAGCATTTACCAAACAATCCTACAGGTCAGGTCATTATAGAAAGATCAAATTAAACTTAAAGGATATGTTAAACAAACAGAAAGGTATGGGAAAATGCCCCCCAAAATAGATTGCATAATGCTTCATTAAAATTGAATTTTCTTAATGCTAATGAGAAAGGAACAATAGCAGCAGAGAGAAATTGGACAATAGAAAAGCTTCCGAATTAAATCAGTTGGTATATTTCAAGGATGGGTTGACCTAGAATGGAAACCAGGAGATGGGCTACATTGAGGAAGGGGTTTTGCTCTTGTTTCTACAGGAGAAGAAAAGCTATGGATACCATCCAAATTAATAAAGATTTCATTTGAAAAAGAGAAACCTCTTGAGAAAGAGAAAGGACAGCTCATTCACAAAGGTGACAATCCTATAAGTGATAATGAAGCCTCATAAGGGTTGGAGCAGTGTTCTGTTCTTTGAAGAAAAATACCCATCTTCAAAACTTTGAGAGACTTTGGACATCTATATGCCTAAAAAAGAAAAGACAGCTATCTAGAAAGAATCACTAAGCAAAGAGAAATCTGACTTATGCTACCATATCCTCTGCAGGGTAAAACTTTACTACTTATACATACATCTCTCTCTATTTCTCAGACTAATGATAGTTGTGATTCAGTTAAAAATCAAGGCTGGCTTTGGATTTGGATAGTGGCTATCCTTCTTCAAATTCAAGCATGTTGTTAAAATAGAAACTAAGAGTTTCTGTCTCCTAATAGGAACCACCTGGTATGTGACAGAAAAAAGAAAAAAATAGGAAAAAATTTTACTTCTCTCCATACCTATTTTAGTCCATAGGGTACCATTCACTGAATATATGTCTATATAAATAATGTTTAAGTTTTCCACAATGAAAAATTTCCTGCAGTAACCTTGGAAGTCTCCAGGAAGAAGAATATGCAGCCCCACAACAATGATTGGACCTGGTTGATATGATGTCATTATGCTGAAAGCACCACTTTTAGATCAATTTTGGGTTATAAAGTCCTAAGGATGATTGCAACTTGGCTAGCTGAGATGGTGCACCTTCTTAATACATTCTGGGCAGAACTTCAAATAAGAACTTCAGAAAATTCCAACCAACTACTCAGAGACTATCTGAAATTGTATTAGACATTAATCTTGAAACTTAACCTTCATTTTAGTTTTTATAAAATCCTATAGAAATAGCATCACCCCCATGACAGGTGGAAGTAACTTAGAAAATGACATCCTGTCTCCCAACAAAGTTTGTCCTCAGGGTAAGTGACATCTATTAAGGGTTGGTTATAAGTGGTATAAGGTTGGGAGTGGAAATTAAATAGGCTCAGAAATCTCTTTTGAACCAAAAAGGGATAGGATGGGATAATAGGTAGATTAATGTGAGCTTACTCACACTAAAATAATGTAATAGTGAGACTACTTATGAGCTACTATTTAAAGACAATTTACATTGGATTCCTGTATATTGATAACAATTCAAACTATACATGTTATATTGAATATGCTCCTTTTCTGTCTATAATATTTCTGTATCTATGCCAATTTATTTTGTCATATTGTGTGCATGCTTAATATATTTTGTATATTGATGCAATTTAAGATATATTTGTCATATTGTACTATGCATTTCTACCTCTAATCAAGATATTTATACATTGTTTACATTCTGAAGTCATTGTCTTCATTTGTTGCACATTTGTTTAAAGATTGTTTAATATTTTAATGTGAAGCCTTAGGTTTTTAAGCTATGTACATATTAAAATTATAGGTCAATAGTCACTTATAGTTAGACTAATGAGATTCTTTAGGTGTATACAGATTGTATTCTGAATAGAGAGGTAACATTCAACCATTTTAAAGAACTGTAGAATATGACATTTACATAACTTAGATTTTTATTGATGTGAGAAATAATTGCTCCTGGCAGCACCAATTTATTCCCAAGAGAATGTTGAGCAACAAAGGCATTCCACTTGGAGCTTGTTTTATCCTTTGCAAAACTGGCCTTTGGGCAAAGAACTGCCCCTGCCCTGACCACTGATAAAATATATGATGACCAGACTGGACAAGCAGGATATAAGCAAAAATACTGCCAAACCTAGCCAAGACAGGGAAAGATTTTTTTTTTTAACATTTTCCTGCCTCTGAAAATGGTATGTCAGTCATTCTAGGCCTTAGCCAAAATTGTTTGCCTCAACATTGCAAATGATATTTTGGGTGATTGCCCAGGTAACTGGTTGTCTCTGTCATTTCTTACGCCTTTTAGAAGTTGATTGAGTGCACTTCCTGTTTGCTCAAGTAATATTATTTCCCTTCTCAGGTCTTTGACAGGGTTGAAGAATAGATAGTCATAGTTACTTTTTTCTTATGACTTAGCCAAGCCATTTCTAATATAAGACTTAGACTTCTTAAGATAAGATAACTATTGAAACATTTAGCCTATGTTTCTTGCTTGATGTTGTTCATGCTGCTGTAATTATATTTTTATTTTATATTTGTCTTTTTGCATATAGTTTTGTATTAGGCTTAGAACTCTCTTATTTAGACAAAAGGGGAGGTGCTACAGGAACTCCTTCAGCCAATACCCACTAAAATATTGGTCCACTTTGGTTGTGGTCTCTTGTACTGTAAATCCAGACATAAAAAGATGCACAGGCCCCTTGGCTGCTAGAGTTGGTTCTAGTTCCATGCAAATGTGGAGGGCTGCAGGTCCCCATTCTTTCTGTAAGTTTACCCCCAATAAATAAACTTTTGTAATACTTTATTCTGGGCTAATGTAGAACTATTTTATACCATAACAGGAAATTTCTTATGTGTCTTTTCCCTCACAGTATACAATACATGTTTATGTCTAAGAGAGCAGAAAAAGAATCAGCCAAGCCTCCAGAAAAGTTCAAACAAACTGTTTCATTACTGTAGGAAGGACTAGACTTTGATTGTTTTAAATCTAATTTTTATTACTTATTTAATTTTTACATGATATTGATTGGCCATAGGATGGAGTCTTGCTCACACCACATTTCTCATCTGCAAATAAAGATGCCGGTTTCTTTTTCAATTCTGATGCTTTTATCTGAGTTGTGAACCTCAGATCTACTAAGTTTTGCGTTGAATGCCACAGAAAGAAAAGTAATACATTTCTCCCTTATACCAAAATTTTATGAATTCTTCTTCATTTTAGATACAAAAATAAAATCTCCTTCTTGTAACAATGATTACAGTTATTTAAATACACATAAACCCAGTATTTAAAGGAGAAATAGACTCTGAAAATATCCATTGATCTTTGAAAATTGAGCTTTGAATATACATACAGATGTGTGTGTTTTTCAACATAATATATACATTACATATATCCTACTGTAAAACACACACACACACACACATATATATATATATATACTTAGATAAATTTCTTTAGATTAAAAACAAAGAAAAAAATTTTGTTAGTTGCTACATATATTTTAAAATATCCTAGGTGTAGATAACCTTATTAAATAGTCTCTGAGATTCAGTGTTTTATCTACTTGACCATGATATCTATTAATTATCTTCAGAGACTCCCCTGCAGCCAAGAAGTTAGTTCTGTTGCCAAAGTTCATGACCATTATATCTGGATAATTTCAGCCTCGATTTGCTCCTGAAAATTGTTTAAATACTTTTTTTAAACCAGTCATTGCAAAACCTTATGGCTTCAAGCATGAATAAAAACTTACTTAAGCATAGGTAAATATTTACTTAAGTTGAAGCATACTTAGCCAGTCCAATAGCATCATTTGAGAGAAAGAAAACGAAAAAAAAAAAGAAACATGAAAGAAAGAAGCCAAACTGAAATAATTTCTCAGAAGTTCAAGGTACCTACTGCTGTTCCCTAGGAACTGAGTTCATTTCCCAGCATCTACATTGGGTATCTCACTACCCCTCACAGCTCAAACTCCAGTGACTCTAATGCCTTCTGCAGTACACCACAGACAACCACATTTGCACATACCCACCAGTAAACAACAACATATACAAATAATTTTCCATAAAATATTCATTTTAAGAAGAATAAGAAAAGGAAAACTCAAACAACATTTCCAAAGGCACAGAATAAATTATGTTCTCTCCAATATCTTCCATTGCAGAGAAATATAGAAGAACTATTAGGAACAACTTTCCTTTTTACCTGTCAATTGTGGACATAACATACAATAAACAAATCTATTTAAAAACACAATGCCTATAGGAAGAAGGAGACCATAAATGAAGGTGACAACTCCATACCATAATGAAGTGGGAAAACCAGGAGACAATGAAACAGACTGGTTGAAGAGTCCAGGATAGATAGTGTGTTCAGTTTCAAACAGCTTTGCCTTACAGTGAAGGACAGTAAACAACTCAATAGCTACAGAGAAATAGAAGGTCCCACAGAGGTCAGACACTGATTTGGGGCAAACAAAATCCTACATCAGACAGTTGATGCTTTTGAAAACTTGTTTAATAAATGGACTGGAAGGACCATGAATGTCTCAGGGCCTGAAGGAAGGAGATAAAATTGAACAGTTGATGCACACTAACTTGTTTGCCTTAGGTTTGAAGGTACCTAAGTATTCCATTTTCTTTACATTTCTGTGAGCATGAATATACAAAAGTAAATATGTAAGTATCCTAAAATTGACCTGAGGGTCTATAGCTCAGTGAGTGATAGAAAAATTTACCTAGTATGTACAAGGCCATAGGTTTATCTATACAACTATAAAAAATCTACCTTCAGGCATAATACATGTATATGCACTTTCTTGTGTGTATACATACTATAAATGTACTCACATACATACATACATACATACATACATACATACATACATACATACGCATATAAATGCACACACATACAGATCCAAACATGTATTTATAACTGTATTCCTTTACAATAGTACTGAAAGAAAGTTTAGAAATTCATCATTACAAAAACTCAATTCTAAAGATCATGCCAATAACTTTGTTCATCAACCAATATGTTCTTTTAACTTCTAGTGACAACAGGAGTCATCAAGGGAGGTATTGTTTTTTAGCCAGGTTCATGACTTTCTGAAGTGCTGTCTCCCTGTGAAACTACTGGCTCAGCAGTCAAGTCCAAAGTATGGGACTCTATCCCACGTTCAACACTATGGGAGAGAAAAATTCTTGACTCCTGGTAAAAGAGACTAACTTGAGGCCCTCAAGATGACTGAACAGGTAAAGAGCTGAGCCTGACAACTTAAAATTGAAACCTGGAACGTGTGTGGTAAAAAGGAAGAATCAACTCCTGGACTTTATTCTCTTATTTCCACCTGTACGCTGTGGCATGTTCAAACTATTTTGGTTACTTTTCTATTGTTGTAAACAGAAACCATGAACCAGAAAGCTTTATAAAACAAAGTATTTAATTGAGGGCTTGCTTGCAATTTTAGAGGGTTAGCCCATTATTACCATATTGGGAAGCATGACAGTACACAGGCAGGGATGGAGTTGGAGAAGTAGCTGAGAGCTACATTATCCAAAAGGAGCAGACAGAGAAACAGAGAGAAACTCTACCTGGTATGGGTTTTTCAAATCTCTAAGTCCACCCCAATGACACATACCTCACACAACAAGGCCATACCTTCTCAAACAAGGCCACACCTCCTAACCGTTCCCACACAGTTCATCAGCTGAGGTCCAAACATTCAAACATGCCAGGCATTCTCATTCAAGCCACCACATACATGATACAAATAATTCTTTTAAAGTAATAATGTTTTTTAAATGAATAGTACTACCAAAATTAAGCTGTTTGGTTGAGCAAAGACCTTCAAAATGAGGTGGAAACATTTATTTTTTAAAAAAAAATTTTTTTGAAAGACTAGAAAAATGACTCCAAAATGAGTAGCCAAGGGCACAGTAGTAAAAATGAGAATACCATTAATATTCCCAGGAAAACTGCTGCAATGGAATTAAAGAAACAATAGCAGCTGAAAATGCGACAGTGACAGCTGCCATTTCCTGACTGTTGCTGGAAACCTCTCCTTGTCTCCCACTGGCCTTTTCAGCTCCATAGCGGCTCAGTCCCCTCTGCATGCCCATTTTATCCCTCCATTGCTGATTACTGACTTCCTGAGTATTAATTACAGAGTTCATTCTTTCCCCTATTGAGTCTGAAATAGAGAACGAGGGCTAAGTTTAGAACAAAAACCTCAAATTCTCTTACCCACTAAGGACATTCAAGGCCAAGGACGTGTAAGGCAAAGAGACACATTCCTCCCCTTTCAGGAAAATCTCTGTGAAATTAAGATGACTCAAACAGTCCTTCTAGTGCCTTAAAATAAAAGCATGAGTGTTAAAGGCATTCCATTTTTGAATGGGCTTCTTGAAAAAAAAAGTCTTTTTCTGGATGATGTGAAAAGAAACATATAATTATCTCAGCTCATTGAACACAGATATTCTGTCCATCCTCTCCTGCATAATTAAACCATTGTCATAGTCACAGCTTATCCTCTATGTCCCGAAAGTCTTCATTATTTTAGAATTGATTTGAATTGAGAGAGGAAAAGAAAAATTATTTAATGTAATTAATGTCTTCTCTTTTGATCTCAGGTGCAAATCCCATCCTTTGGATCTGCCATGTGACTGTTTCAGCAGCAAGCATCAGTTTACCACACGTCTTCCTAAGAGCATGTTCTCTGATTATCAATCTCTAGGTGAGGCAGAGAAGTGAGGCAGAGGAGGAAAACGTCGTGATAGTCATCTACCAGGTTAATAGATCTGGTGGATGGCATTAACTAGTTTCAGTCTGCTTGTTACAAAGATCGTCTGACTCAAGTGTACCACCAAGGGCCTTGCTCTCAAGAAAAGTGTATGTTCTAAAAATAGAAATATCCAAAGACCACATAAGAGCATCCCTATCAACAATCAGTTATAGAAGGGAGCCAGACCCTTAGGACTACAGTTTTTACCTCTGAACTATTGATCATTAATGGATTCTGGGTGTCTTAGCTTACTTTCTATTGCTATGATAAAGACCATGACCAAAAGCAGCTAAGGAAGGAAGGGTTTTCTTTGGCCTATACACCTCAATCATGGTCTATCTTTGATGGAAAGTCAGGGCAGAAATTCAAGGCAAGAACTTGAAGGCAGGAAACAAAACAACCAAGGACCATAGAGGAATGCTGCTAACTAGCTTGCTCTCCTTGACTTACTTGGTATGCTCTCTTGTACAACCCAGAACCTTGTGCCCAGGGTTGTCACAGAAGCTAATGAGCTGGCCCTCCCTCAGTAATTATTAATTAAGAACCTTCCCTACAGACTTGCCTACAAGTGGTGGAATTGTTTTTCTCAACTTTGCAATTAAAAATCCTATTCCCAAATAAATCTAGCTTGGATCAAACTGAGAGAAAAAAAAACAACCAGGGCAATGAGAGAGAGGGAACCAGTCTGTGTGGCTGTGTATCCACTGTTGAGTTCACCAGATTTCAGTGGATAGCTCTAAACCCACAATCACACGGACAAGCCCTAGTTATTCTCAGTAAGTCTAAAACAAAACACACATAACAGTGGAAGGAAGATTTGTTTGGAGGAGAGGCAGTTTATGCTGGAAGTTCAGAGCACATGTTTTAGGAACTGATATATCAATATGGCTCTATAATATTTTATTTGAGTCAAAATAATAAAAAATATGAGCAAAATCTTCAAAAAAACCTTGGCATTGCTTAGTGAACATATTTAATATGATTCAAAAACAGTGCTATTGAGACTGCCCATAGAGAGGTAAGTGTCAGGGTCCCCACTTAGAGGACTCAGTTCTCTAGGCCCTTGTTTCATAGGAACACCCCATTTCCCCACTCCCACCCACCAAGCCCCAAATACAAATGTACCTACATATATAAAAGAAGCATTACTAAAACTTAAGTCACACATCAAGGTGGTGTAGGAGGTCCTTCCGTTTATGTGTTGCTTTTATTGGTTAATCAATAAAGAAACTGCTTGGCCTGATAGGGCAGAACT
>LOEQ01006621.1:8956-31765 GCA_001685075.1 Bramus lutescens | reverse complement strand
GAGAGAGAGAGAGAGAGAGAGAATAATCTATTTTCTACTGCCAATATGACAATATCACAGACTGGGTTTATATCAAGAAGTTTTTGTTTTGGCTTATGATCTTGGGAATGGAAACAGCTGTATCTGATGACAGCCTCACTGGCAGAGTATATCATGTCACAGATGCCCGAGACCTGTCCTTTCTCTCCCTTCCCATAAAGTTAGTGAGTCAATCATTGCACTACACCCCTATGGCCTGTAAACCCAATGTATCTCCCAATGGTGCTGTATCCAATATTACAGCTTTGCTAAAACTATTATTCTCTTAATATCTCACCATATGTATTGAATTTCATCATGAGGTTGAGAAACAAACTATATTCAAACACTGTAAGGGTTGAAGGTTTTCTAACATGGAATACAGAATATGACAAAAGAATTTAACCTCAGTAGAAAGGTGGGGTGAGGAAGGTGTCTGTGGTAACTTTAGTAGTGGACGCCAGTGTTTATTGCATCTAGTCAATATGGTTATTATATAAAGAAAGAGGTTAACATTTGAACCCACTATTGCATGAACACTAGAGTTGAAAAACAAAAGAAACAGATGGATGATGATAATAGCAGGTTTCCTATTGGTAGAGTGTATCATTAACATCATGTTGAGCTAGACTGAAGAAATCTATGTAATAATGGATTTGAGATCAAGATAACATTGCAAATTTCTGCTTGATTTAAAATAAATAAGGTTGTTTAGGACAACATATCTGTAGATATATGTATGTACCTGAATTAGTACACATGTCTATTATTCCTTCTCTGTTGACTGAGACAGTCTGGAAACAATAAAACTCCAAAAGAAATGCAAATGCCTAGCACCTAGAATGTTGCTTCTAATATTCTCCTACAAGAAGTGAGAATCCTCAGATAAATATAAGACTTTAGAACTTAGATTGCAAATAAATGTAATTTTGGAGCATTTCATTGTGCCCAGAAATAATGAAGTGCCCTTTAAAAGAACAAACCATAAAAAACTGCAGTAGCAGGCTGTATCAAAGGTACATAAGCACCAACCAAAAGAACTCCAAAGATGAAAGTTAGAGAAATGTGAACAACAAAAGGTTTGATTATAACAGAATGTACAAAAGGAATAACTAGACATCCATGATGATATAAAAAATTGAATGTATAAAAATACTAGTTTCCCTTATAGGAGAATTGCAGATAATTTGTTTCAAAGTGTGGTATTCTTGAAGTGTGGACTGCACAGGGTGATTCCATGCCAAAAACTATCACATGGGAAGCAGGGAGAAGGGATACAGATTTAGAGTAGAGACAACCAACAAATGTCTCCTTTCCAGCCAGGAGGCTGGATCTGTGAAATACCGTGCTGATGTGTACCAACAGAGACTATGACCTACTTCAACTTTACCACTGGAGTTTCATTCAAAACTCGATGAATCCAGCCTAATGAGGAGAGATTCATTCAGCAGAGTTCAGCTCAGGAACAGTCTTATAAAATCTGACTCACACTTCTCAAAATTCTAGATGTCATCAGAACCAGAGTGAGATCAGCAAGGTGAGGGATCACTGTCTCCTAAAGAAATTCAGGTAACAAGTGTCAAAAGCAGGTATATTTTGAATGTTTCTGTGTGTGTTCTCTTTGCTTAGCGAACACTGTACCTCAGAGCTTCATGTTTAGACCTCGCAAAACTATGAAAAGCTGGTTTGGAGGGCACAAAGAGCTGGAAGACCCTTTCACAGAGATGTCTGTGGGACACAGTTTGTGTACTGACAAAGTGAGTTGTCAATTTTCTACTACTCTTGGTTTTTGTTGTTGTTTTCTTTGGTTTGGTTTTATTTTTTATTTTGTTTAGTTTTAGACATTTTTTGTTTGTTGTGTTTTTCCCATTTTTGTAGTTTTTCTGTTTGTTGGGGTTTTTGTTTTGTTGTTTATGGAACACAGGTTCCCTTCCTGTCTCATCTTACAAGACAGAGCCAGACCATGTGGGTATGTTAGAACTAATGAACAATGGTAGAACTTGGACCAAAGAGTAGATGGATCTTGGTGATTTCTTGACATTCTGGTTAGCAGAGGAGACACAGAAAGGTAGCGAGCCAAGAGCAGCAAGCCAGAGGGAGCACGCTGAACAGATCTCTGCAGTTTAGTCTCAAGCCAAATTTCCCATGCAGCCTGAAACTTTCAATTAGTCTTTCCTAGAACGGTAGAATACCAGAGGCTAGCAGTTAACCATAGATGGCTCTTCCCAAGCCAGGTGCAGATCAGTAACTTGGTGTTCTGCTTGGACACTTGTTTAGACAGCAAAACAAGCCCACATCCTGGTTTTGCCAACCTTGTAAAAACATAAACAATCTCTAGTCTTGGCATCTGGCACAAAGCTCTTTTTAACAAGAGACCTCACATAACAGTACAACACAGCCACAGAGCTACGGCTTTCCTCCATCAGAGACAAGTACAGGGCTGACAATAAAATCTGGCTTGATAGAAGTCTCCAGACATCTGTTCCAGCCAGGGGTCTCCCAATACCTAAAAAAACAGCTATTAGTGCCATTTAACTCCAGAGAACAGCATCAGCAGAGAAGTTGACATGTCTGTCTGTTTCTAGAAGCTGGCCTATCACAAGCCTAAATATAATAAATAGCAGAAATCTGTTACAGTTAAGGATCACATAAAAGGTAAATAAGGTGACAATTCTTAAATGTGTAGCTATCAATGTGAAGACACAAGCGTTAAACCCACCATCCAGAATGCAAGAGAGAGAGAGAGAGAGAGAGAGAGAGAGATGGGATTATGATAGCTTCCAAAGAATGAATCTCCAATTATCAACAGAAAAGATAGAAGTAAATATAAGAAGCAGAATATGACAGAATTCAGAAATCATTTTGAATTGAAGGAGTTGCAAGAAAATGTGAATAGAAATGAAAATGCAATTTGTAAACTAAATTATGGACACAACAAAACGTTGAAAAGGAAATAGAGTTAATTAAAATAGAAATAGCCAGAAAATGGGGTATCTAAAATTATCAAGAACAAAAATAAAACCAAATTTAAAAGAATAAAGATGGCCTGTGGAGACAATTCAACGCTGCTACAGTTCTAATATGAAAAAACTCGGCGTTTAAGCACCCTATCTGAACTCTAAAATGCCTTGAGAATTGTGGCCTGGATGGTGAAGGCAGGTCAGGAAGCCTTTCAGGGCTGTGATCTGGTTGTGCCTCGGGCTCTGCTTCCTGGTTTCTGATCAGCAGTCATATGGAGTCATCTACTAACACTGCCAATGGACACAGACTGAGCTGTTCTCACCCCTATACCTTTTTCTCCATAGTACCCTCGATTTCCCTTCAAACCATGAGCTCAAATGAACCAATCAGTCTGTCCTCCTGTCAACAATGAGAAAGGTAAATACTCAAGCCATCTAGCCAACCAATTTTGTGTAAGAAGAGTTTTAAAAGAGAGAAAGACAGATCTAGAAGACATACTTGAAACAAAAATTACTAGCATTCTTCACATACCAATCTAGGAAAGATGACAATAGACAAGTACAGAAGGTTCAGAGACCACTATGGAAATTGAGTTTGAAATGCAACTCACTGTGATAAAATATAATGAATGTCAAAGACAATAAAAGAATGGGAAAGGGTGAAGATACAAGATGTAGATACATTGACTCCAAAACATGGCTTTCAGGGGATTTCTCAGTGGATAAGAATGAGTAAAATGTAAGTGCAGAGAAAAAAAATCCTCAAGTCAAAAGTAATTAACTCAGTAACATCCTTCATTAGTGAGGGAGAAGTCAACCTTTGAGACAAGAAAAAACATAGGTCTTATTTTCTTTTGTTGTCCTATGTAAAGCAAAACCACTGGGTAAAATTAAGCCACACCAATTTATAAGAATGATGAGAAAAAATAAACATTTCCCTAACCACATCATTGAAAACTGGTGGAAAATGTGTACAGTGTAAAGGTTCTGTAAGTGACTAAAGGTCACCTCTGTGAGAAGAACAAGATATTTTGGTGCTCTGATCATGGATGTGCACACATGTAATCTCACCATCACCTGAAAAAATGAAAGCAGGGGCATATGTTCAAGGTCAGACTTGGATAAATAGAAAGTCCAAGACCAGCAAGATCTTGTCTAAAATAAAATAAGTCACTAATAGTTCAACAAAAGATAGTAAGGACTGGATAGGTGACTCAACGGAAGAAGTTCTTCTCTAGCATATTTAAGGCCGTTGCACCAACCCTGACTGCCTAGCATGTCTAAGACCTTGGTTTCAATCCCCCCTCCCAGGAGGATACCCCTCGTACATCAAGTACCAATCAAGAAAATGTCCCTTAGACATGCCCTTAAGCCATTCTCATGGAAGTAATGCTCCAACTGAGGTCCCTCTTCCCAGGTGACTCTCATCTGTGTCAAGTTTACAGAAACCAACCAGCACAAGAGCACTTTTACATTGTTAAGGGAACTATAAGTCAGTAAACCTAGTGTATAAAACAGTGCCATGGTGGCTCACACATTCAAATATAGAACTGTGTGCTCCAGACATTCCCACACGGTTACATATCCAAAGAAAATGAAATTAGTGTGCCAAAGAGACATGGAAAGCATACAGAATAGATGTATCTTGAGGACAATGTGTGGAGTTAAAGAAGCTACACTAAAGACAAATGGCACAGGCTCTTGCTTACTCAAGAAACAGAATTGTTGGATCAACACCATAGGCAGGATAATGATGGTAATTGGGGCTGTGTAGGTCTGCAGTCAAGGGGCACATTGTTTTTAGATCATAGTAGATTTGTGATCTTTTGTATAGAAAGTGACAATAAACAGTAATGTGGACTTGTGAGCTACTGTAAAAAAAAGTGACAATAATCAGCAATATATGTCCCTATGGAAAAATAACTAAAGCAATACATTTCAAACATCTCAAACAATATAATATAGCTGCATAATGAAAAGAATAGGAAACCATGTAATATCACTAGATAAAGACATCTAAAAATCCAAGAAACCAGGTATAAAGGAACACTCTTCAAAACCATTATAACTGTATATGGCAAGCACAGAGATGATACCATACTGGGTCAGAAAGGATGGAAGTGGTTGATTATAAGATCTATGAATGTCCTCTTTCTGCACTTCGTTTCCTCCAACCGCAAGGGGCTCAATTCACTTATATAAGATGGCACAGTGGACCAAAAGGATGGCATAGAAGGGAAAGGCACAACCCACGAAGCCTGAGGACCTGAGTTTGGTCTGTAGATCTCACATGGTGGAAGGAAGGAATAGACTTCTTCACATTGTTCTCTGGTCTCCACAAACATACCATGGCACATGTACACACATGTAGGCATATACGCAAATAATAAATTTAAATATAACAAACTTAATTTAAATGTCACAATATTTGCATATAACCTGGACACACCCTTCAGTACACATTTAATCCCCTCTCAATAATTTCTATGACATAATGTTAAATACTTGTAAGTATCATTTAGAAAACAATTTTAAGACAAAGTCTTTTGTGTTATGTACAGAAGAAATTTTACTCAAGCATTTTCTACCACTGGCTGTAAGCCTTTATAGAAATTGAGCATATATTAAGGGCTTGCTAAATGTGCCTATGTATGTATAAACATGTGTATATGAGTGTGCATGTAAGTGACTCCATCCAGACAATTAAACTCTGCTTATTATCCTACAAAATAGCTATATTTCTTAGTCTGTTTGTCAAAGTTATTTGTAATATTTTCAGATAGATGTGAACCATTTAAAATATTTCTCATATTTTTTCCTTTGAAGAAAACTACATTTTTGTTCCAAAAATATGAATTAAACTCAAATTGCTTTTTTAAAATTTTTAAAAGAGAACAGGTTAAAATCCACTAAGTGAACTTTAAACAACATAATAGAAAACATTGCTCTTTAAAATAGAACAGTATGTCATTTTAATATACAAACCCTTATCATGTTCAAGCTTAAATAATCAGTGAAGATAAATTCAGTAGGAGACTCATTAGCCTTTGTCTTCAAGTTGAAGTCTGCAGTGCAGAGAACAGAGAGGCTAAGTGCCTGCCTCTCTGAGAACGTTTACCGCTGCACCTGAGCACACGCATGAATAGAATAGTAAAATGGCAAATTGCATGTTCAGATGCCAAACCACAAGGACAGATTGCTATTTATACCTGCAATTACAACTCAAAGCACACACTACATCACACGCTCTGCACAGATGTGAAGTCAAACTTCACAGCTGCAGCCTGCCTTTTGGCATTTGCACCTTTCATGACACACAATAAAGCCTCTTGCACATGATCATGACTGCAGTGATGTGAATGTTTCAGTACTATGATTAGAGACTGGGGTCTCTATGACCTGTGTATAAGGCATATTTTCTGTGGGAGACTTTTCTCATTTGAAATGTATAAGGACTTCTGCTTATTTATGATGGCCTGTTTTGATCGAGAGAAGAAAGATCATCTTATTCCAAACAGTCAGTCATTAATACAAACAATTTTTCCTCTCTTGTGTTGTGACTGTAATTCTGCAGTGGAGCACTTGCCTGGTGGGTGCAAGGTCCTTGGTTCAAGTCCCATCACTACCAAAGAAAGAATGAGACAGTGAATCTGTAGAAACTGCACATGACTGCAAGAGCTGTGCATGTTTGGAAACATGGAAGCAGGGCCTCTTGATCCTCAGTGGGTGAATCAGAAGCCAGGAATTGGAATCAACATGAACACAGATACTAGCAGCAGGTATTGGAGAGTCATTTCTTATGTATTAGGAATCATTCTTCCCAGAATGGAAGCCAACCAAAGCACACAGCCTGTTCCAAATAGAAGCAAGCAGGAAATGCTTGGAATTGGGCTAATTCAGACATTTGACAAAGGACAGTATCTCAATATGTAAAAATACCTTGTGAGAGTAATATTGCATTCACAGAGGGATATGAACTGACTGCTTTAATTAAAAATTGATGATAAACTATGGTGGAATATTGAGTCATTATTTTGAATTGTGTGCCTCAGTTAACCCTTTAAAGTTCATACTCATCCTGTCTGTCTTTAGAGACAGAGGTGAACATATTGTTCTTCTTACCATGCTAAGATAACAGAGTGGATATATTGCAGGATGCTGTTCCTGTTCTATGACTATGCCTAATTCACAACAATGGCTCCTTGACCTGCAAGACCCAGGATTTAAAAAGTATCAGCCAGAGATGTTGTGTGATTACTGGTTTCAAACTATACTCCCACACTCAATACTTTTCGGATGTGATATTTTTATTATCCATTTTTACCCATCAATGTTACCATTTAACCTTGAACCCAAGAGCAAGACAGGTAACTGAGAAGGAGGCGTATATGTGTGTGTGTATTTAAGGGGCAAGTCTTTTTAAACAACCTATTCCCTCAAGAACTCATTTATTCTAAATTGGAAAGATCCTTTATTTTGACTGACTGGTGATGTGATGTCGGGTTAAGTGATTGCTTTGTGAGTGTTGACACTAGTGACTGACACAGGTAGATAGACCCAGGTAGCCAAAATAGCATCCACTGCCAGCTGTTGTTAAATGAAGCAAGAAAAGAAGAGGATTAAAATATCTTGCCACTGTGATCCCGAGATGAGGATACAAAGTGACAGCATGGGAAGAGGAACAGGGAGATGGGGAATTAACTAGCTTTCTATTCTTGTTACCATTCTGAGACAGGATGGTTCTGCATCTGGAAGGCAAATCCCACTGCTATTATGCATTTTCTAAACCTCATGTGATTTCAGCAGGTGTCATGCAATACCGAGTCACCACAAGGATTCTGTCCCTTTTGTTCACTTCCATTTTATAGTCTCCTCCAGTGACACCAGATTTTCCTCAGTAAATAAAAGACGAGATGTGTGACATTTCTTATTGGAAATGAATCTATGCCTGCCTTGCTTCTGGCAATTGATCTGCAACTCTAAATATTCACATTTAGTTGCAGTTTTTATTGAAACTGCTTGAGCCTTAAAAAATAACACTAGTAACTTGCATGCCAATTCTGAGAAAGGACAAATCTGGCTCAAAAGTTAATGAAGTAAATTATTAGCTAACACATGACCCTGTAGCCAGACATCTCATGGCATGCAATGATGCCCAAGGTCCAAAGGCAGCTGGTCTGTTGTTAGCAGTCTTGGATGCAGCCCACCACGGTGACATCAGAGTCTGTGTGGGGGATTCCAGTAACCCTGACCTCAATGGACCGGGCTGGTGAAGAAAGCTTGGGTTTATTCTGGAACCTAAGCTTAATTGTAAACATCACAGGGCTGGGTATGCTGCAAGCAGCCAACTCCCTTTGCCCTGCAGTTAAAATTAGCCTTATTCACACAGAAGCTACTTTTCCCAAATGAAGTGAAACATACTTAGTGCATAGTCAGTCATTACCTGCAAGAGGACCAAACTGGGTATGTTCATTAAGTGTCCAAAGTCACCAGATGATGAAAAACCAGAAAGTCTATAATTAATACAACTCTTATGTTTGAAAAATACACTGTGTGTAAGGATGTGTGTGTGTGTGTGTGTATGTGTGTGTGTGTGTGAGAGAGAGAGAGAGTGGAGGGGTGGTGTGGAGCTTAGAATGATAACAAGAAATAAGCAAGAGCTGAATGGCTGGCACAATATCATAAACAAACATAATTGAGGGTTTATTTTGGTAATTGCTTTTTACAACAAGCCAGGTCAAAACATTCCTGAAATATTTAAGTATTTCGGGAATTGCCTCACCTGTCTGTCTGGTTTTGCACTTCAAATAGATATTTTGAGAATTCAGCTATCTCACAATTATCGAATAAGTGGTCAGCGCAAGGGAAAATGGATTTCTTTCACAGAACTGACAAGAATTTTATAAAAACAAATAAATCAAAGAGGGAGTATGAACAAGTGGAGCAGATAGAAACTTAGTACCTTGTAGACTTCAGGAAATGTTTCCAAACATAGTTTAGTATTAATACTTTACAATAAAGACACAGAAATTTTAGATATGATGACTCAGTTTCTTCATTTCTTATCAATACCACAACCCTAAACTAAACATTATCTTGATTATTTCTAAAAATAAAAATAACTCAATACCTAATCATATTATTACCTAACTCATGGAAGGCAAGGCTGTTTCCAATCACCTTAGTTTTCATGTGTTCATTCACTCATTCATTCATTCATTCATTCATTCATTCATTCATTCATTCATTTACTTAATAAATATTTATGATTCCCAAAAGTAGCTCATGCTGTGAAATAGCCACAGACAAATAGGTAGAAAGTTAGTTTCCTAATTTTACATGCTTATACTGAATATGGTAAGGTTCAAAATGAAGCAAACAATCGTCAGTAATCTTTGAGTTTGCCACCTGTGCTTGCTCTAGATTCTGTTGCCTGCCCCTACCTGAATCCAGCTTTAATCTTATTTTTCTGTGCTAGGATTAAAGCTAGAACTTCAAACAAGCAAGTCAAATGCTCTAACATAGGGTTACAGCCTCAGCCCTCTTTGGTACTCTTAATGTTGAGAAAGAGTCTCCCTCAATTGCCTAAGTTGGCTCTGAACTCACTCTGTAGCCCAGTCAGACACCGAGTAGCTGATAATCCTCCTGTCACCTCCAAAGCAGCTGAAATTGTGAGCTTGAGGAACCAGACTCCACATATCTTTGATATTTGCTTCAAATGCAAATGCTTGCACACTCCCAACCTCAGTACTCCACTGAGTCCCTTCCCATGATGATGCTCTTCTAGAGGACCAGAGTTTGGTTCTCTGCAGCAATGTTCAGTGGCTCAAAAGTATCTATAAGTCCAGATCCTGGTAATGTGACACCCTCTTCTGGCTTCTGTGGACACCTGCACTTGCATGTATGCACAGACGTAAATAAAATAAAATATGTCTTGAAAAAATGTAACAGATCAAAGTCAATGGAATGCCACAATGGGATGTTAAAATGGGAGTTATCTACTGTAAAGGTTCTTTTTTTTTGTAAAAATCTCACCAAAAAAAATCTAAATTTACACCTCAGGGAACTAGAACAAGAAGACCTGGTCCCAGGACCAGCTAAAGGAAAGAAACAAGAATGCTCAGAGAAGAAACAAAGAAAAAGCAGATTTGGTTTCATAAAAACAACAGCAACAAGGTTAAACCATTAGTTAAATTAAGAGTTGAACACTAAAATAAAAGTATACAAGTAAAAAAGAAATACCACTGAATGACAAAGAATTTAGAATTTAAAGTTTACCAAAAAAGTACATATCAACAACTTTGTACTTGAAGAAAGAGTAAGTTCCAAAAACACATATCATCTTCTAGAACTGAATTGCAAAGAAAAAAAATCTGATAAGTGTTATAATTAATTTAACAATAAAAAATTTCTCACTAAAAAAGAATATAAAGAGTCGTTTGTTTCCCTTCTGCTGTATACAAAAAAAAAAACACACTCAACTTCAAAGACAGAAATTACCTCAGAGTAAAGCACTGGGAAAAGCTTTTCCAATCAAATGGACCCAAGAAAGAAGTGGACGTAGCTATCCTAATATCTAACAATACAGATTTCAAACTGAAATCAATCAAAGCCATTAAGATAAAATCTCAGTATTGAACATTTATGACCCAAATGCAAGAGCACCCACATATGTAAAAGAAATATTACTAAAGATTAAAGACCCACACACTAATAATAGAAGACTTCAACACTCCACTTTCCCCAATGGACAAGTCAACCAGACAGAAACTTAACAGAGAAATAAGAGAACTAACAGATGTCATGACTGAAATGGACTTAACAGACATATACAGAACATTCCACCCAAACACTAAAGAATATACGTTCTTCTCAGCTCCTCAGGGAACCTTGTCTAAAAATGACCACATTCTCAGGAAGAAAGCAAATCTCACCAGATACAAAATAATTGGTATAATCTCCTGTATCTTATCTGGTAACCATGGTTTAAAGTTAGAGTTCAACAACAACACTAATTGCAGAAAACATACAAATTCATGGAAATTGAAGAGTACTCAATTGAATTACCCCTGAGTCAAGGAAAAAATAAAGAAAGAAATTAAAGACTTCCTAGAATTCAATAAAAAAAAAGGTACGGTGTGCCAAAATCTACGGGACAATATCAAAGCAGTGCTAAGAGGAAAGTTCATAGCATTAAGTGCCTATATAAAGAACACGGAGAGATCTCACACAAGTGACTTAATGGCACATCTGAAAGCTCTAAAATAGCAAGAATCAAAGTCATACAGGAAGAGTAGATGCCAAGAAATAATCAAATTGAAGGCTGAAATCAAAAAAATAGAAACAAAGAAAATAATACAAAGAATTAATGAGACATGATTTGGTTCTTTGAGAAAATTAACAAAATAGACAAACTCTTATCCAATCTAAACAAAAAGAAGAAAGGGAATATGCAAATGAACAAAATCAGTAATAAAAAGGGGACCATAACAACAGACACAAAGGAAATCCCAAAAAATCGTCAGATCATACTTCAAAACCTGTCCTCCACAAAATTGGAAAATGTAAAAGAAATGGACAATTTTATGGATAGGTACCATATACCAAAATTAAATAAAGACCTGGTGAACAATTTAAATGGAGCTATAACCTACATGGAAATAGTAGTTTTCATTAAAAGCTTCTCAACCAAAAAATGAAGTCCAGGGCCTGATAGATTTAGTGCAGAATACTACAAGAACTTCAAAGAAGAGATAACACCTATGCTTCTCTAGTTGTTCCATATAATTGAATCAGAGGAAACATTGCCAAACTCTTTCTATGAGGCTACAATTATCCTGATGCTAAAAGAGAATGACAGACCAGTCTCTCTCATGAACATTGATGCAAAAATACTAATAAAGCACTGGCAAATCAAATCCAAGAGCTTCAAAAAAATTTATCCACTATGATCAAGTAGGCTTCATTCCAGAGATACAGGGACGGTTCAAAATACAAAAATCTTTCAATGTGACCCATTATATAATTAAACAGAAAGAAAGACACCATATGATCATCTCATTAGATGCTGAAAAAGCATTTGACAATATCCAACATTCCTTCATGATAAGGGTCTTGGAGAGATTGGGAATACAAGGAACATACCTAAACATAATAAAAGTACTATAGAGCAAGCCCGCAGCAAACACAAATTAAATGGATAGAAACTCGAAGCAGTTCTACTAAAATCAATAACAAGACAAGCGGCTGTTCACTGTCTCCATATCTATTCAACATAGTTCTTGAAATTCTAGCTAGAGAAACAAGAAAGGAAAAGGAAATCAAAGCAATACAAATTAGAAAGGAAGAAATCAAATTTTTGCTATTCACATATGATAGTATGCACAAGTGACTCCAAAAACTCTACCAGAGAACTCCAAAAGCTGATAAACATCTTCAGCAATATACCAGATCAACTCAAAAGAATCAGTAACCCTCCTATATACAAATGATAAAGGTACTGAGAAAGAAATCAGAGAAATATCACCATTCACAGTAGTCAAAAATAATATAAAATATCTTGGGGTAACACTAACTAAAGAAGTGAAAAACCTGTTCAACAAGAACTTTAAGACTTTGAAGAAAGAAACTGAAGAAGAAATCAGAAAATGTAAAGATTTCCCATGCTCTTGTATAGGCAGGAGCAACATAATAAAAAATGCCATTCCTACCAAAAGCAATCTACAGATTCAGTGAAATCCCCATCAAAATCTCAACACAATTCTTCACAGACCTTGAAAGAACAATATTTACCTACATTAAGTAGCTTCTTCTGTTCATCAAAAGAAACAACAGAATTACAGTATTACTGATGGACCATTCCAATGACAGGGAGTTAATATTCAAGGCATATCAGGATCTCAAATACATTGAAAGGAAGAAAAACTTCCACCTCACAAATAAGCAAAAGCCCTGAATGAACCCTTTTCAGACGATCAATGAATGTTCAACAGGATATGATGCAATGCTCACCATCACTAGCAACCAGGAAATACAAACCAAAACTGCAAAGAGATAACTTCCCACTTCAGGAAGATCTGCTGTTATAAAGTAACAGAACATAGTGTTCATCAGAAAGAGGAGAGAAAAGTACCATTTATGGTCATATAAATTAACCCAGTAAAATAGGAAACATCATGGAGTCTTCTTTAAAACCTAAAGCTAGGGCCTGCAAGATGGCTTAGTAGGTAAAGTGATTGCTGATAAGTCTGGTGGCCTGAATTTAATACCAAGTCCTAGGGCAGTAGGAGAAAACAGACTTGTGCAAGTGGCCCTGTGCTTTCTATATTCATGCTTATGGTACATTCATACCCACACACATACAAAATAAGTATGTAAAATATAATTTATGAATTTAAAACCACCACAAAATTGAACAGTTTCACTCCTGGATATCAAAAAAAATCCATATGGTTCTGCTAAAAAATTGCTCTACTGAGTTTATTCATTCATAATAGACAGAAAGTGGAATCAGTCTAGGTGTCTGTCACTAGACTAATAAAGATAATATGGTACATTTTTATGTGCAGTACATGTACACAGTATATTTAACTCTGGATCCTATATATGTATATGTGTGATGTGTAGAATGTTAATAATTAACATTTTAATAGTAAATTATGTTATTTGTAATAATATGGGATAGAGCATTATGTCAAGTAAAATAAGTCTGACAGGCAGAAACTACAATGGAAATAGATACAAACTACAGGAGGTATTTTATTGGCCATAAGCAATGCCAGGATGGTTCAGGCATTTTTATACACCCCTGTTCAGCAATGCAATTTTGACAAGCATGATATTCTGTAGAAAGGAGAACATGAACCTTAGTATAAAATATAAAATATAGATTCATGTTGAATATTTCAGTGATAACAATCATATAGCAGAAACATTTTTGTTGAAATGAAGAATTTCATATTTCACACAAAAGTCTGCTCTCAACTTTTACAGCAATGTCAAATAGTGTTATAAACAGGGTGAACTTATGAATGTTCTAACATGAAAGCATTTTATGTTCTCCAAACTTTCTTCAACCTCAGCTTGCAGCTGAGGGTGTCTTTAAATGCATCCCAACAGAAAATCATGAACTCATTTATATATGAGATAAAAATTTGTTAAATTTTAAATTGTTTTGCCATTTTTTAAAAAAAATAATGTGATTGAAAGTTTGCAGATGATATTGTCATAACAAAGGTCACAGGGTTGTAGTCACTGGCATCTTTAAAACATCCTGAGTGATGTAAGTGTTTTCCATTTTATATCCATACTATGAGCCAACTTTAAGCTTCTTCCACCCATCCCAATGTGATAAAGCTGTTTCTTGCCCCTTCTCTGTAGCTTGGTCTTCTGCTTTTCCCAGTAGTTAAATTCATTGTCTATGACAGAGCACAAACTCAGCAATCTGCTAGAAGACTACTAGCATGTCATACGCCAATGCCCCCTAATTAACAACTATCTTCAAATAAATTAAAAGGGGTCATGATTTTACAGATTGAAAGAAATTGTCCCAGCCAAATCTGAAGATTTATAACTTTTTGAGGAGGAGGGCTTATATACCAATTTGACATAGTATGCTACATTTGTTGTCCTCTGTTTTAGTGTTGTAGCGCTGTGAAGAGACGCCATGACCATGGCAACTCTTATAAAATAAAGCATTTCCTTGGGCTTGCTTACAGTATCAGAGGTTAAATCCATTGTCAGCATGGTGTGGAGTATGGCAGCGAAAGGAAGATATTGGGTAGGAGATATAGCTGAGAATTCTGCATCAGATTCATAGGTAACAGGAAAAGAGAGACTCGACTCGGAATGGGCTTTTTAGAACCTCAAAACACATCCCCCAATGACACACTTCCTCCAAAAAGGTTACACCTCCTAATCCTTTCAAATAATACCACTCCCTGGCAACCAAGTTTTCAAATCTATGAGTTTATGGGGGTCATTCTCAGTCAAACCACCAGGTCCTCATGGTGACTCTTGATCTTGTGCCTTTGCACTGTGGATTATTAGACTTATCTGACCAATAGAACACTAACCAGTATGATATAATCAGAAGCCTGATAAGTACTCATACCCTCATTCTCTCTCTCTCTCTCTCTCTCTCTCTCTCTCTCTCTCTCTCTCTCTTCTCTTTTTTCTCACTCTCTGCCTAGAACTTTCTTTTTTTTTTTAAAAAAAGAAACTTCAGTGATACAACCACCAGGTATTCCAAGGCCTTGGGCCTCAACTGCAGCCCTAAGCAGGCGAACAAAAGGTGATATGTGTCTTTGTCTTCTGCACCAAGTCTTTGCTCACAGAAGACCGAAGAATAGTAATATCAAAACACTGTTTTTCTAAGTCACTGAATGATAGAAAATAAGAGAAACTGGGAATCTTTTAATCCCTTAGCTAAAGGACCACAATTGTTATCAAGGATAATTTTTGCAATTGTTTCTCATAAAAATACTAGTAAAATGACTAGTAAAAGTCATTGCCCTTCATTTTTTCAGTCAATATTAAGGAAAATTAATAATGAATAATTAAATAAATGCATAATTTAATTAAGCAAATAAGTAATGAATAGTTTTCCAGTGCTGAGAAATGCAAAGGTTTAAGCAGGATTTGAAGTCAAGAGTTTACTACTTGTTTGTTTGAAATGCCAATATCATGCAATTTCATATCATCATTGCAAATTTCCAAGAAAAAAAAATGCTATAGAATGTCATTTTGTGTTATTTTTAAGAAATGAAAATTTACCAAATGAACCAAATTTTTTCTTGGAGAGTATAGTTCACATTGCACAGATCACTGAATTTGCATAATAATCTCACTGGTGCTCAGGCTCTGGTAAGTAGCTTAACCTGTGTGTGCTGCTATTCATTTCAAAAGCTCAAATTATTTGCATAATTTTCATTCCTGAGCTCTGTTTCACCAGCGATAGAGTATGTTGAATTTCAGGCCATTTCAGCTTGCTCTCCCAACCTCTTTTTATTAAAAATATATTTTATTCTAAATTATGCACATTTTATATAAGATGATGTTAAGAGATCATTTCCAACTACCCTTGATTTAGTCATAACCCCCAGTTTATTTTGCATTATGTGTATTTGTGTGGAAAATCTTGCTTTATCACACTATCAGCTTAAGGAAATTCTTGCTTATAAAGGTGCACCATTTGACAAACTATACTGGGGCATCAATAGTCTCTGAGGCCACCAATACAGATACACATACAGACACGTGTAGATACACACACATACAAAACAGACACATACACACAGACACATGTAGATACACAGACATATATAAAACAGACACACATATACACAGACACATGTAGATATACACACATATACAAAACAGACACATACACACAGACACATGTAGATACACACACATACAAAACAGACACATACACACAGACACATGTAGATACATATACATATACAAAACAGACACACATACACACAGACAAACACAGACACATGTAGATACACACACATACATAAAACAGGCACACATATATACAGACACATACACACACACACACGCATATGCACACAACTATTCTTAACATTCTTCAACTGTGAACTAGTCCCATAGAGGGTTCCCCTAATGACAGTACTATTTCTCTGCTATTTGAAAGATGTAACAATACTTACTTGGATGGAAAATATTACAAGAGACAAATGGAGACCACCATGCAGTTTAACTGTATTCTCAGGACAACATTGGTTAAGAAATGGAAGGTTGTTCACACAGGGGACAGGGAGTATAGTGAGGTGCCTGGAAGTAAGCACATATCTTCTATGCTTCTGTCAACCTAATGTCTCTCCTTGTCTTCTGCCATCACATATCATTTTTATATCCTTTCCGCCTACTGCCTTGCTTTATTTGTATTACTCTATATCTGTGCGTAGCTTCCCACAGAATGGGGCTTTAGATATCATTTTTTTTATTAAACATGCTCTAATTATAAGGCCCTTTGACTCTTTTAAGGAATGATGAGGCAGGGATAAGTTCCAACAGTAACTTCATGTCACAACTTGTGGGGTAGTCTTTATTCCTGAAGGTACACATAAGCATGCTACTTAACCTTCCGAACAACCTTTCCTACTGCATGTAAACAGAATAGTAATGTCACCATTCCATGTTGGTTTTGAATTGTGAAATTATGTAAAAATATTAAAAAGCTATTTATGTTTCAAGAACTCCATAGTAAGAAATCTGTCAATCAAATATTACTAAAATAAAAAATAGTATATGCTTCTGCTTGTTACTTATTTTGAGTGTAAAAAGGGCAATCTCTATCCTTTTAAATTCAAATGAGTGCCTGAGTTGTCTGATTGATACTTTAGATTTGTATAAAGAAGAATAAAATGCAACACTGTCAAATGCAATAGACTCAATATATTGAGAAATATTTCCATATAGTATATAAATATATAAATATAAATTATACTATATATGTGTATGCATGTATATCTGCATTTAATATATGTGTACATACATATATATCTCTCATATATGTAATTAATTTGAAAGTGCATCAAAGTGTAGAAAAGAATTTTATATTGAAAATCTAACACATTCAGAAGACTCCTGCAGTTTATACTGTGTAATGGTCACTTATATGATAAAATACCCGCACAATAATGAAAAACCAAATTGCCTATACAAAAGTCAGTTCTTTAAAGAGAACAAAAATTACATATAAAATGCATTACTTAATGGCAGTTTCCTTGATAATCAGTCAAAAAGAACTGACCTGGGCCAGATGGTTGTTCTTTAGTGGCAAGGTCCTGAAAGAGAAGACCGGGAGATCAGACAAAAAAGATAGAGGACAGAGAAGATAAAAACTTTGGTATCAGTTGGCCTTGCTTAAGGAAGTCTTATAGCAAGTAAACTTATTATGAACTATAGCATATTATATACAATATCCAGGGGAGAAATGAGACATAGCCAGCAGAAACTATCATACAATGAGACTAAGTTAGTAGAAAACTAATCAAGCAATGTTGGACACAGGATATCTAAAGGAAATCAGAGACCAGCACAGACCATGCTCCCATAAGTTGGGAAGAGTTGAGTTCTCTGGATCTGAAGTAATGGCTCCCTCAATGTCTGGTCCCAAGCTATTACTGGCTCTGCCAAGCCTGTTCCTGGTTTTATACAAGGAATTATGTTCCTTCTACATACATCAGGGCCTAAAGGGAAGCCTCCATTGGTTAGAGCAATCCTCAACAACAACAACAACAACAAAAACAAGTAATGGTACTGTGTTTATTTTTCTCTGGCTTATACATCAAATTATTACTTATTAAATTATTACTTATTATTAACCACAAATTAGGGCTTCCAGGCAAAAATAAAAAGTAACTTACAGGGCAACAAAATCAATATCATCATCTCTTAAAGCAACATATATATATATATATATGTCAACTGAACAATGGCACAGCATTTTATAAAAGTAAAATTAAAAAAAATATAAGCAAAATAATTTCTTTAACCATCAAAACTCCTGGGAACAAATCTAAACAATCTGTACTTAGGAACACTCTCTATATGAATAGTCTGTGAGAAACCTACAAAATATTTGGCTTTGTCCCTTCAAATATACTGGGAAAGCTCCCACAAAAAAAGGCTCTATTAGTCACTTAGAAAGGCTCATAATGGCTCCCAGGTTCAGAGTGTTTAGCCCCAGTATTGGTATTGCATGAGGTTAAGCATAATTCTGTAGTGATAGAACATATTGACAAGTAAGTTGATGGTCTCATGATGGTTGCAAAGTGAAGAGAGAGAAAGATCAGGATCCCTGTGCTCCCTTCAAGGACTCATGGCCAGTGGTCAAATGTCTTCTCAATCAGCCCCACATTTCGACGATACCAGAACCTCCCAAGAGCAACAGAGACCAGAGATCAAGCCTTTGGGAAACATTTATGAAAAGAATAGATTAGATTGAAGGCATTTTCTTTAATTTGATGATAGAATTCACTGTGAATTAAAGTTTTGAAATACAGCATTCACACAATATTAGATAAAATATTCTGATAAACCACACGCAGCTGGAAATAAAGAAAGCAGAATGGAATAAACAGTTGTGTAGAGAGATCAAGTTAAGACTGGTAAACAGACAGAAAGGATTCAGTAAAGAGTAAGAAATGGGGGCTAGAATGAGGTCTCAGTCGATAAAAGCATTTAGGTCTTCTACAGAAGATCCAGGCACAATTCCCAAAAGACCCATGGCAGTTTACAGCTGCCTGTAACTCTAGTTGGTGGAATATGGTGCCCTTTTTGGCCTCTGTGGGTACTGCAAATACATGGTGCACATGCGTGAGTGCTAATATCTACAGGATAAAAAATAAATTACCTTTTTTATTAAAAAAGAAAATTAAATGCCATAAATATAGGAATAATTTCCAGAATAAACACACAAGTCACAGATTCTCATATCAACCAATTAAAGCAGGAGAGAAACATCAAGACAGAAAGATGCCATAGACTAAATAATTTCTAAATGAAAACCGTTCAAACCGATCCTATCAGTTATAACAAGAATGCAGACAGATACAATGCAAGACAATGCTTTGTTATCTCACAAGGCCGAATGTACCCCACACACACATCTTTTTTTCTAACCAGTTCTCATCCCTCCCTCCATGAATTCGAAAATAATAGTTTTTGTTCTAAGTCAGGCTGGCATATGTCATATACACAGACAGTCTATAGAGTCATGTGCCCTACAACAATACCCTTCTTCACTTTTACAGCTGGATTAGAGTTCCAGAGATGGTGAGTGGATAAAAAGAGACCTTCCATCCTGCACTACACAAACAAGAAAGGTCTCATTGTGTCACTAAAAGAAAAGGGAAAGAGAAATGGGGAGCGATAAAAAAGGTTGTGCTTAAAAAGGACAGAGCATGCATGTACTTTGTATGTGTTCATAGATCATCAAATGATACCTAATTTGGCCTTTGCATATTGCTAGCATGTATCTGTCTTTGAGTTCAGCTTGAGCTTTTGTATTCATACAAATATATTTATCCAGGAGGAACATCTGGATTTCTCATTACCATCCCATGAGAAAGAGGATTGTTAACTTTTTATGTTTACAAAAATTTAGTCCATGAGATGTCTCATATTTTAACTATTTAAACAAAATCTAAACATAACATATCTCTCTTGTTCTAGACCTACTTTTGAGGAATGAAATTATCAGCAATTTATTGCATTTTATTAATCCCTTATATCATACCCATGATACCATTCCATCTTTGATTTTTAAATAAATCAATTATGATCTGTTTAATTCTAGTTATACTATATCTAACTTCCTGGTATATATTTTATCTAAGAATAAGAGAGAAAATTTGGGGCCCTGGTGCTGACTGAAAATTGAAAGTATTCATTTTGAGAGTAGGAGCTAAAACATTGACATCTGGAGCTAGAAGCTGCTTAGCTTTGCAGAAACTGAAGACTTAGGGCCTGGGGAGACCTCTCAGGCTATGTAGTAGTTGCCTCAAAGCATAAGGATCTAAGTTTGAATTCCCAGCATGCACATAACAGTAGCCAGGTGTATTAGTACACACCTGTAATGTCATTGAAAGTTAGATCAGAAAAATTTCTGAGCCTAAGGATAGCTGCTGTTAATGAATTGATGAGCTGCAGAGATAGAAAAAAGACATGTCTCAAGAGCTAAAGTGGCAAGCAACAGAAATATTCCTACCATCAACTTTTGGCTTCCACATTTTTGTGCATACATGTGTATTTGTATTAAAACACATGTGGACACACATGTGCACATACAGAGAGGTAAAGAATAAACACACTTATTACAAAAAGAAGACAAAATAACACCTTGAAAACTTGAAGATTTAAAATCACATTTGGAGAGTTTATCAGATACTCTGAAAAAATAAGTGATTAGTTTATAGATCATACATGAAGCAACATTAATAAAGCATAAACATATTGTAATGTTTGGGGCTATATGGCATAAATAATGAAAAAAACAGTTCAAATTTGTGAGTAATAATTATGTTCCAGAAGCCTGTTTATATTTGCTTATGAACTAATTTTGGTGTCTTGTATTAATATGGTACAAAAGTAATTTCACATTTTTATATACTATTGTTTTGAATGTGTGCATATGATGTGGTTATGGGTCACACATGCACCAGCGCTTGTGTTCATATCCGAAGACAACTTTACAGAATGCATGCTCTCAAGCTTCCATCTTTACATAGATTTCAGGGTTGAATACAGTTATCAGACTTGCCCAAGTGATGTATGCACTTAGCTATCTCCTTGGTGCCAAATATAAGCATTGCAATTGTGAACACTACTGCCATATTTTCAAGAGTATAGACAAGACAAACAAATGAAACTTTGTGTAGTGGCCCATTCCTATAACCCCAGTACTTAAGAGGCTAAGGTTCTGGGCTACATGGTGAGTTCTAGGCCAGGCTGAACTACAGTTTGAGGCCAGTTTCATAAAAGCAAAAGGAGAGTCGGAGAGGAGAGGATGAATTAAAAAATAACAGTATGAAGACTCAAACATCATGAAAACTAATCCTAGATGCCTGTGTCACAATCACAAATAGTACATATTTACAGTTGAAAAGAGATGTGGATCATCAAAATGTACTGGGAAGAACCTGGAAAAGAACACGTCTAGAAATGTGTATTCAAAGAGACAACCTCAGAATTTGGGATAAGATATGGAAGCAGTGTCAAATTATTCAAAGAGCTCTATGCTCAATCTAAATAACAGCCACTGTATTATGACTTTCACCAAAAGCAAGAACACATTACTGTATCAATCTCTTTATTATTCAATAAGATTGAATGAAGATATTACAATTACAATTTTACAAACTCGGGGATTGCAAAATGTATTGTGGGTAAAGAAGAAAATAAATGTTGGCTACAGTAGTGTAGCGGGGATATCAGCAGTCAAAAATGAATATACAGTGAATCACTGCACATTTTATAGGCAGCGAAGTCTAAATTCTAGAAAACTTCCTTTAGGCCATAAAATGTTGAACTGTTATGATATGTGTAGAAAGATCTATCTATCCATCTATGTATTATTTATCTATAATGAAGGAGATGAATGGTGTCATGTTATAGATTGTCAACCAGCAAAATCATTGTAATACACTCACAAGACAGAATGAAGTTGCTATGCTGCTGTGGGGCTAGCTTCTACACTGCTACCTACCACTGCCATTACTTTCTTGTGAAGCACAATTAGCAAAAACCCAGAGAGAGAAATTGGGATTCAACCTGAAGGTCAGAAAAGCAAAACAGACAGCCACTGGCACTTACTTCTACCTCAGTCCGAAAATCGCAATCCTTCCTCCTAGAATCTTAGCATGAGACTTTCTGAGAGCTGTCTTCTTCCATTTTATAAACCTCTCTAGAGCTGGGATTAAAGGAATGGACCACCCAGGTTCTATGGCAAAAAGTGTGGACACTGGGATTAAAAGTGTGTGTTATCTATTTCCATCCATTTTCATGCAAAATTCAAGATGTCTTTGTGGGGTTTTTTTTGTTTGTTTGTTTCTGCTGAGGAGTACACTAATGTGTATATATTCCACACTTTCTTTATCCATTCTTCCATTGAGGGGCATCTAGGTTGTTTCCAGGTTCTGGCTATTACAAATAATGCTGCTACGAACAGAGTGAGGTAACCCGGTCCCAAAGAGATGAATATGGTATGTACTCACTCATAAGTGGATTTTAGCATAAATAAAGGACATTGAGCCTATAATTTGTGATCCTAGAGAAGCTAAATAAGAAGGTGAAC
>LOEQ01006620.1:160641-171894 GCA_001685075.1 Bramus lutescens | reverse complement strand
ATAAATACCCCTTTAAATCCCAACTGGTGTGGGATTGTTTATGACTTACGCCTTCAACTATGATTCATAACAGTAGCAAATAACAGTTATGAAGTAGTGATGAAAATAATTTTACAGTTGGGGACACAACATGAGGAGCTGTATTAAAGGGTCGCAGCATTAGGAAGATTGAGAACCACTGAACTAGAGCCAGTTGGATTTATCAAATTCTGCACTTAACTCTTACCAGCTATACATAGCCAAATTTATTTATTTCAATTCCTTGTGCCTCAAGTTCCTTATCTGTACAAGAAGAATAATAGGATCTATCCTCAGAGGATTGTTACAGAGATTAAATAAGTTAATGTGTGCACTGTGCTTAGAACAGTGGCTCACATATGAGAAACATTGAAGTGTTTGCTGCTTCTGCTACATATCTTACTACCAGAAGTACCTACATGCCACAAACCCAACCAAAACAGAACCAGGCAGTACTCGTCCAGTAGGTAAACAGTACAGATAGCTAACTGTTGGTGACACAGTAACACTCCATTTCTGCTGCAAATTTTAGAGAGAGCAACACCATACTTTTGGAATAAAATCCTACAGTAATGAATCAATTTAGCACACTCTATATAAACTGTTCCTTACATAAGCACTATGTAGGACAGATCTTTGGACGCCTAGCTGGTATTACCACACAATATTTAATGGAAGACAATGAATTCTAGTATAGGAGAGGAGGAAAATGTCTATGTGGACAAGGAAGGAAATTATTAGTTAGTGGGTAAACAGTTATGGAATCAAGTTCCTTTCAATGGCTTGTCTTACTCTGATGCCCATACCCTCTGTGGTGGTTCATCTTAATTGTCAACCTGGCAAGATTAGGAAGCAACTTAGGATCTTATGTTTGGGGGTCTAATGGAGACATTTCCAGAAAGGTTTAACCCTCCTGAATGTGGGCAACACCATGCCATATGGACTGGAGTCCCAGATGAAACAGAATGCAGAAAACAAATGGAGCACTAAGATTCTTCTCTCTGCTTCCTGACCAGACACAATGTGACCAGCCACCTCACACACCTGCTGCTGTGCCTGCCTCACCATGCATGGTAGACCATTCCCTCTAGAGCCATAAACCAAAATAAACTGTTACATTGCTTTTGTAAGGGGTTTCATCGCAGCAATGAGAAAAGCAACTAACTCTGATCTACCTGACAACTGAAATCAACAATTCAACCAGTATCTGTAGTTACATGGATATAACATCTACCTGCAGTGCACGGCCCTGTGGGGTTTTAGTCTACTAGGAGAACACTATCTAGCTGGTAAAACTGCACAACGGGTTATTAAACACAACAAAAGCCATGGGTGGAGTGAAGAAGCAGGGAAGGTGACATAATCTAGAATGTGAGACAACTCACTAGTCACTAATGTCACTGTGACACAACGCTGACCAAGGACTGTTATATTCCGTGCTGTTTCTGTTGCATGGTGAAGCAGAATATCCTGGGGGCCAGACATAGTGAAGAAAAGCTGCACAACTAACTTATGGCAGACAGGAGGCAAGAACTAGGGTGGGGGGGCGAGGGAGTGGAAACAAGATAAACACTTCAGAGTCCAGCCTCAAATACGGGCCACCTCCCCAATCGTCTGTTCAGCATTCTCATGATGCTACCATCCCTCAAGAGCACTATGAGCACATGGGGGATGGGCGGGGAGAGCACATCTAACTCTAACAACTGCAGGAAGACAACATCAGGAAAAGAGGAAAGGACAACCCAGGAAAGGTAAGAATACAATCTGAATAAAAACACAAACCCAGACCGGCAGACAGGATCTTATAGCATGATAATGGTCTTCAATTTCCTCTACAAGGAATGACTTACTACACACAAAATGCACACAAGAGGATGTGTGCTCAGATTTCTCAGTGTTTACCTGGATAGAACAGAAAGGTAGACAAAGCTAGGAACAGAAAACTAATAATAGCCTGAGAATAGAGAAATTTGTTCTGTGAAGGGCCAAGTAGTAAATAGTTTAGGTTTTGGATACCATGCGTTATTTGCTGAACACACAGATTAATGAGCAAGGCAGTATTCAATTATAGATTGATTTTCACAAATAATAACTGTCCATATTTAGCCTTATAAGCTAGTTTGCACAACAGTGGTCTAAGCAAAGGGTGCTAACATCCCAAACTTAAAGTTAGGGCTGGAGAAATGGATCTGAAGGAGCAGGCAGACCCGCAGAGTGATGAAAGGTAGTAACAGGTGTAAGGAGCAAACAACTGACTGCGGAAAACAAACCAAGAAAACCCACGGACAGCAGTGCCGCTTCCTCAGAAGAGGAGACAGACACGCAGAAGGTCAGAGAGTGTGAAAACAGTTTCTGCTTTAACAGGTTCAGTGTTAGGTGGTTATAGAACATCTAGGAGAACATTCAAAAGATCTGGAATTCTGAAGAGATAAAAGAGTTTTAAGTCTAAATTCGGCCACAGAAGCAGCAAAGGCCAGCCAAGAAGAAATGTGGAAACAACAAAAGGCAAAAATAAAAATCTAAACACTCAATTAGGAAGGGAAGGGGAGGAAAAGGCTGTAGGGAAGACTGGGGGTCTGTGAGAATGTTTTACGTGAAGTAGAAACAGGAAGACAAACTCTTCCCAGGGATGACTTTTAATGACCCAAACTGACAAAGTCCAGAAGGTAGGATACTCTGGTTGTAAGGAACACAAACCAGTGCATAGCAGTTAAATGCAAATGACAGGGCTGGCAAGGAATCAGCGAAGTGCCCGCCACACAATGACGCCCCACACCCACAAAAAAACAGGGCACAGAAGGGCACCTATAATCCCAGCCCCAAGGAGACAGAGACACTGGGATCCCTGGGACTTGCTGGCTAGCCAGTCTAGCCCAAATGGTGATTTCCAGGTTCAGTGAGAGAGGCCTTGTCCTCAAAAACATAATGTGGAAAACAATGAGGACACACCCAAGGTCAACCTCTAGCCTCCACACACTCCCACACAAGCACCACAAACATGTGGACACACAGACAAACCAGAGTAAGATAGGAGACAGAGAGATCAGTGGTCACTGGGTTAGAGGGAGGAGGAAATGGACAGAGGCTGCATAGCGGGCAGTTTACTTGTGGGGTGCGGAAAGTGTCTGAGAATTTCATAAAGGTGGTAGACATGTACTATAAATGTACTAAATAACATAAAATCACATATTTTTAAAGGACAAAGTTTTATGTCCTTTTACCTAAAATTGGGGGGAGAAAAGAGCAGTGGGAAAGCCTAAGAACTATGATGACAAAACAGGATTTATCCAATGTAGTTTAGGCGCATGAAAAATGGACAATACACATGTGGTATGTTAGGTGTCCTCAGAGATCCCTTGGATCCCTCTAACTGCCATGGACACTGGGTAATAAACTCTTAACTACCCTAGCACTACAGATAATTATTTTTATCACTAACCAAAATATGAGTTTGGGGTGTTTTTGTTTTTGCTTTAGTTTAAGTAAGAGAGATCTCCAAGAAAGTTACTGAAATTTCCATGTGTTAGTGTGACTAATGCTTTTCAAAAGCACTAAACTATGACAGAAATATCTTTTTTAAATTTTATTTATTTATTTATATGTGTATGGGTGTTTGCCCACGTGTATGTCTATGTATCATATAAATATGACAAGTACCTGAAGAGGCAGAAGATGACATCAAATCCTTTGAGACTGAAATAATAGACAAATATTAGCTGCCAGGGTGATAGGAATTAAACCCAGGTCCTCTGAAAAGTAACCAGTGTTATTTGCTATGGCTAACTGAGGAGCCATCTCTCCAACCCTGACATCAACTTCTTATTTAAGGCAAGGCAATCAAAGCTTATTCTAAGTAAAAAATACTAAATCATATTAATTAGATACTTCCATAAATAGTACAGTAGTTTCCCCCCTGACAAGCACTGATGCTATGTGAACAATCTGCAGATAACATCTCTTCTTTTCTCTCTTAGGAGAAAAAAACCAGCACTTCAATGGTCAGGCTGCCAACCTAGCACTGTAAATATCAGTGTGTTGTATCTATTGCTGCAAGAATAATTTTGTTTGTAAGGAAAGAACCAAGGCATTTATGAGTCACTTGGATTACTGCAGACACAGGCGTGTAAAAATAGGAAACACTTCTAAAAGAGGAAATGAAACTCTTACTATGCTAAATCATTGCTGAATCTAACAACATAACCTTTTTTTCTGAACTAGTTATCAATAAAATAAAACCTAGTACTATAACATTTAAAACAAACTAAAATTTCCATGTGGGGTTGAGCAGTGTTGATGCTTACGAATTAACATTAACATATTCAAGAAATTCCCAGAAAGAACAGCTTACTGTTTTAAGTACACCAAGTGACTCTCACCTTTATACAGTTATAAAGGGCAGGTACTGCCGGACTTCAATGGAGAAGGCGACCCACAAAGCACAGTCACCATGAGTAGTGTTTCTATTTATCAAGAAGCACCAATTCTCCAGGTTCTTTAAACAAGGCACAACAGTTTGTGGATGGGAGGAAGGAATGACTAAGCTGCAGGTTATCTATCACTCCCTGGCTATAAAATAAATACAGGCTTTCTCAGACTGTGGCACAAATCCTAACTTCCTGTCTTCTAAGTAGTGCCCCTAGATCAGAATTACAGGTTACCCAGTAGCTCTGTTACTAAACCTGCAATATTCATGAACCCCTCCAGGTAATGTGAAGTTCCTGTCTTAAAATAGCTAGTTCACAAACCCCTACTGCGATCCCTAAGTAAACACTGGCATTTCTAGGTCACCCTGCACCTTCCTGTTTTTAAATACTTTATATTATTCAATTAGAAAGAAAAGGATGACAAAAGTCATTTTAGGAAACATTGTTTCCAATGAGTATAAGAGATCTTACACTGCAGTAACAACCCACCAATTTCTAACCTATTTGCTGCAAATTCTCACTGCCCTCCTAGATTTTAAAATCTGTCACATGACTGTTTCACTCTATTTTTACAAAATATATCAATACCCTAAATTACAGTGCAGCTTAGTAACACCCTTCTTATCAATATACTTCTAGAAACATCAAGCTTGAAAAATCAGAATTTTGAAGACAGAAAAATAATTATTAACTAACAAAACTGAGTGTCCACTCTGTTAATTCCAAACTGTTTTCTATGCATTATATCATTTAACCCTTAACACTTCTATGGGCTGTGTGTTATTACTATTACATTATTTTAAAGATAGAGGACATTATTTTAAAGATAGAGGAAGTTTTCATGGAAATTTGGTTCAAAGTTAGAGCTAAGTGCTATGGACAGAACTCTGCACTGATGAACTTCAGTAGCAAAGCCTGGTTTAAAAGCCCCAACTCATCAGCTGTGAACTCTAAACAAACTACTTAACCTTTCTAAAATCAATTTTGTTATTTGCAAAATATAGGCAACAATTCTTGTCTCTCAGAATTATTAAAGAAATAAATGAAGTGGTGATACATGCCTTTAGTCACAGCACTTGGGAGGCAGAGGCAGGGGGATCTCAGTGAGTTCGAAGCCAGCCTGGTCTACAAAGTAAGTTCCAAGACAGTCAGGGCTTTAACACAAAAAGCCCTGTCTCAAAAAACCCAAAAAGAAATGAAAAGGATGCAAGTAAATGTACCAATTCCAATTCATTCAAAAGAACCCATACCCACAAACACTAACTCACCAGAAAATTGACAATAACATTATACTGATTGTTTATGTCACTACGGCTCACATTCTATTTAAATTGAAATGATGTCTGGGCCAGCATAAGGGCTTAGCTCTGACTGATGCTAACCACCAACACAGCCAACCAGAGTCTGATGCCCAGGACCCATACCAACTCTAGCACATTGTCCTGTAAAGTTCAAACACAAATAATAATCTAATGTAATTTTTGAATATTCTTATTTAAACCAGGGACTAGAGAAATAGTTCAGCAGTTAAGGACATGTGCTGCTCTTACAAAAGTCCTGGGCCAATTCCCAACACCCTTATCAGGAGGCTCACACCTGACTGTTACTTCAATTCCAAAGAATCTGACACCCTCTCCTGGCCTCCTGGAGCAACTGCAACCACCTGATCAACATGCATCCTTTAGGTACACACATACACATAAAAATCTTTTCAAAAAATTAAACCTCAAAAAATGATTCAAGATAATAAATTTTGAAATTTGCTTTTAGAAAACGGCAAACTAGAAGTGCTGTGGAATAAACCACTTTTACCTTTTCTTCATTATTCAAACTGCCTTATTTGACTTTTTAATCTTCAGGAGTCCAGCAGAGTACCAAGTAGAATTGGTATTAATGTAGGAAGAATAAACGTGGGTGCCTTATAAAGGGCCTAATCCTTTTCTCCCATAATGAGTCTCATTATCTCTAAGCCTGAAAACCTTCACACAAGGCTTCAGTGCTGAGTGAAGTTGAACAACTGACTGCAGAACAGCATATCCTGCCGCGGGTTTCTCTGCCTGCCTTCCTCACAACACTGTTCCTACGGAATACACTTTAAAGAGCTTGGTAAACTTCAGTGAGAACAAGAATGCCTGAGATTGTAATTGCAATCCCTCACCAAAAAGGCACCTATTGTGTCTAACAAACAGCGTGTGAAAACTCCCCCCACCTTTAATTGCTGTGCCCACCTCACAGAAATGTTGTGGGGGTTCAATGATGTGTGGCCTGTCAAAGCCAGCAATCCCAGCAAGCTGGGTTCTCTACAATACACTCACTCTTTTGCTTTCTAGCTAGCTATTCTTTTTCTTGCTATCATTCATCTAGAGTTATTTAATAAGATACCATGTGCCAAAGAGCAAAGTTCCGAAGCTCCAACTGGCCTATAATTCTTTAATTCCATCACTAAACTAGAATAAAAATAATCATCCTTAAAAGCTACAGAACCCTACTAACCTGTAAACACTAAAACTTCATCTCTACCACCACCAGACAGAGTACCTGACCACCCACCAATACCATGTGCCTACTATTCATTTAAAAAAAAAAAAAAGGTTGAAATCTCCTATGCCCACAAGCATCATTCTAAACTCTGGGAAAATACAATAAACTAGTCAAGAAATCAAAATACTGCACTTCAGCAGCCTACATTTTATTTTTTGTTTGTTTGAGACAGGGTTTCTTTATGTAGCCCTAGCTATCCTGGAATTCGCTCTGTAGACAAGGTTGGTCTGAAACTCGAGAGATCTGCCTGTCTCTGCCTTCCCAGTGGGAGGCATGCGCCACCACTCCCAGGCAGCAGCCTACATTTTAAATAAGAGATGGGAAAAGACAGACAGTAGACATAGACAACTATATAGTATAAAAACAAGACAACCTTTAAAAATACATAACAAAATCTTAGAGATCAAAGTACTGGCTGGACATGGTAGCACAAGGCTTTAATCCCAGCACTTATGGAGGCAGAGGAAGATAGATGTCTGAGTTCGAGGCCAGCCTGCTCTATGAATCCAGTTCCAGCATAGTCAGGGGCTACTCAGAGAAATCCTGTCTCAAAAAAAGAGAGGGAGGGAGGGAGAGAGGGGGAGAGAGGGAGAAAGAGAGGGAGAGAGAGAGAGAGAGAGAGAGAGAGAGAGAGAGAGAGAGAGAGAACAAAGTACTTAAATCTAGCATAGCTTTTAAGGTTTTAGCCATGAGGAGATCAGAGAATAGATCAGATTCATAAGCAGCAACCTGTTGGACTAAAGTTTTCACTTCGAAAAAAATATTTTATTTTACGTTGTTGGAGAGATGGCTCAATAGTTAAGAGCACTTACTGCTCTTACAAAGGACCCAGGTTTGATTCCCAGAACCTACATGGTGACTAACAACCATCTTTAACTTCAGACACTGCATGCACATTTAGACAAGATACTCAAATACAAAATAAAAATTTTTAATATTTTTTATTTTAGTATACTTATTTATTTGTGTAAGAGGCAGAATAAACAAGACAGTCTACAGGAATATGCTTTTTTCTTCCAACACATGGGCGTTGGATTCAGGTCATCAGGCTTGGAGCTGGTGCTTTTACCTACTGTCCCATCTTGCCAGCCCTAATTTTTTCACTTCTTGATAAAAGTGTAAGACTTAGAAGATTTAGGAAATCAGCTTTTAAAAAGGTGAGTCAGGCATAGATACAGATTCCTATAACCCCAGGATGAGGAAAGCTAAACTTAAAGTCAACCTAGGCTAGATAATGAGACTGCCAGAAGAACGAAGTATTAATTACAACAGCTAGCTGTGGTCCTACTGGGAATGAAGAATGATTGCACCATGAAAAAAAGACAAGTCCACCCACTCATTCATTTTGATAAGGCTTTCCTGCCAGCAACAAACTTCAGATGCTCTGCATTTTTATTATCAAAAAGCAGATACAGTGGTGAGAAGTTAAGTACAGCTTCTGATTTTACTAGGAGGCACAGCAAATTCCCTGATCTTAGGATCTTTCAACCCCTCTTCTGCAATGAGCCTTAGGTGTGGGAGTGTTTTGTAGATGTATCTACTGGGACTAGGCTTCACAGCTCTGCAGTACAATTGGTTGTAGCTTTCTATAATGGCTTCTGTCTGTTACAAAGAGAAGTTTCCTTGATGAAGAGCAAGGGACTACTCTTACCTGTGAGTACAGAGACATGTTCATAGACTGTTGTTAGGGCGTATGCTGGTTTAGTAACTAGTGCTTGTAGACCCTTCTCCAACAACCAAGACTTCACTCACTAGCACTAAGGAATAGCTGGGTTTCCAGTACCAGGCAACTGAGTAAAGCTGGGAACAGGAGAGGTGGTCCTCCCAAGGAAGAGCATACCAGCTGGTTGCCCAGAGCCAAAAGGGCAGTCATGAAAACATACACGCAAGTAACATCATATGACTCAACAGGTCACATATTTAGGAATTCTTATGTATATACAAATATATATACACACACACACACATGCAATAATTGAAAAAAGAGGCTATGAATTTGAAGGAAAGCAGGAGGGGCATACGGGAGAGAGGGAAGGAAGGGTGTGAAGAAATGTAATTAAACTTTCATCTCAAATATAAACATCAAAAGATGAAAACAGGAGAAATCAAAGGATGTACAAATAAGCTTCACTTTAATTCCTGTTTTATATACTTGTCAAGACTGTCTTATAAACTGTTATTATAGGAATTCTATTTTAGGGATGATTTGGAGATTTACTACTTGAAGAAATCCTCAAGTGAACTCCTTCTAGGAAAAAAATGGGGGGGGGATTTTAAACCTAACAGGTTTAAAACAACAAAAGTTCACTGTGAAAAAAATAAAAAGAAAAATAAAGATCACAAAGACAGCGTAGTAATTGCCTGCTCTCCTTTCCTTCCTCTTCCTGTCATGATGACTGTCTGCGCAAGAGGGGTCTAGGCCTGCACTTCCAGGTCCAGGCCCAGATGGAAGTCAGGATGGCAACTTTAAGAAACCAAGGCGCATGACTTTAATATCAGCACTCAGGAGGTGGGCTGGTTCAGGACAGGTTCCAAAGCTACAGAGAAACCCCATCTCAAAATAGATAGATAGACAGACAGACAACAGACAGACAGACAGACAGACAGACAGACAGACAGACAGACAGACAGACAGACAGACCATGGAGGTAAACAGTACTTGTGTCCAGCTAGTTTTCCTATTCTGCCCAGGACCACCTACCATAAATGATACCTCCCACAGTGGGCTGGACGCTCCTAAATCGATTAACAATCAAGACAGCACCGTAAGACATGCCCGCAACCAATATGCTCTAGGTAGTTCATTAATTATGGTTTTCCTTGATGACTCTAGGCTGTGACAAACTGACAATTAAAGCAAACTTGGCCACTCTACCAGAAAAATAGAGAATATAGTCTCACAGGTTCTTCATTCAGTGAAAGGCTATAAGACTTTCCTAACTTTCTCATATACTGTAGTTTGGGGTTTGGAATTGTGTTCTACAGAATTATAAACAAAATTCTAAATGGGGGGAGCTACTCCTAAAAAATAACAGCAAAATTGGCAGAGGAGCTACTGGCAACTGAAGGATGATTAAGAGGGGAGAGTCACTTGCATGGCCACTAGCAGTTTGTCCACACCCCAGTGCGTAGTCCCACACTCGTGTGCATATGGACAGCACTAACTAGACTCTCAGGGTTATTAATAACAACAAAAAGACAGGACATGAAGGTGGGAGGGGACAAGGTGGAGGGCAATAAGGGGAGTTGGAAGGAGGTGGTGGTGGATGGATATGATCAAATGCATAGTCTAAATGAATGAATTTCTAAAGAATAAATTTAATGGGCTGAAGGGATGGCTCAGCAGGTAAGAGCTCTTAGAGAGGACTTGAGTTTGACTCCTAGAAACTACAGCCATCCGTAACTTCAATTCCAGAGGGTCTGACACCTTTTAACCTCCATGCATACTAGTCAAGCACATAGTGCACATACATACATGCAATACATGCATGCAAATACTTGTACGCATAAAAATAAAATTAATTTAAATATTTTTAAAAGAATAAATTTGAAATATTGCTTTGAAAAACACTGGCAGCCTAGTGTGATATGTGATAGCACATTCCCAAACTCAGGAAGCAGAGGCAGGTATATCTTATTGAGTTCAAGACCAGTTAGATCTATATAGTGATCTACATAGTGAGTTTCTGGTCAGCTAGGGCTAGAGAGTCAGACGGTCTCCAAAATACAAAAACAAAAAACCACTGACAGAAAGATAAACAAATAAGCCTATCTATGTGATGGCTATTCTTAGTTGTCAACTTGACTAAGCTGGAATTAAACTAAACTTAAGGGGCTAGGTATGCACACTTCTGAGTGATTTTTTTTTTCTCATCGAATCATTTAAGTAGGAGGACTCACTCATTTTAATCCAGATCTTCTAGATGGGAAGAGCCACTCTGAATCTGGGCCACACCTTATGCTGACATCCTATATAAAGTACAGGGGAAAAGGAAGACTGTTTTCTTTGCCTGCCAGCTCTCACTCTGGCTGGCAAATCCATTCCTTCACTGCATTAGAACCTACTTCTTCTGGATTCAAGTGTACACTTTGAAGACCAGCTGAGACATCCAGCTTCATGGACTGAACAACTACTGGATTCTCGGACCTTTTATAGGTAGACAGCCATTGCTGGACTAGCTGGACCACACAGTCTGTAAGACATTCCAATAAATACCCTAGATAGATGATAGATAGATAGATAGATAGATAGATAGATAGATAGATAGAT
>LOEQ01006620.1:147652-160375 GCA_001685075.1 Bramus lutescens | reverse complement strand
TTATTAACCAATGAAAGTAACACATAGACAGATGACCCTCCTACATCACCTTCTAAATAACAGTAATGTATTATTCTATTATATGTACAGACATGATCACTCAGTACTCTCAAGATTTCCACCGTAAGAGAATAGGCCTCTAAGTTTAAAACTTAAAAGTCTGAAAGGGAGATTATATAATCCAAACCCTAAATCCTGAAACAGTCAGTTCTGGAAATGCTAAGTCATGAATATATTTCTTACTTAAAACATACAGTGTCAAACATGGTGGCACAAACTCAAGATGCTGAGACAGAAGAATTTCAAGTACCAGACCAGCCTGGGTCACACAGTGAAATTCTGTCTTAAAATAAAAAAAGGTCTAGATGGGGCTGGAGATGGAACTGGCTGCTCTTCCACAGGACCTGGATTTAATTCCCAGGGCCCACATAGTAGCTCACAACCATCTGTAACTCCAGTTCCAGGGCATTCAACTTCCTCTTCTGACCTCCACCAGGCCATGCATTTGCTGCACAAACATACAGGTAGGCAAAACACTGTATACATAATTTAAAAAAAAATAAAAGAGGGCTGGAAATAAAGCTTAGTGGTAGATCTTGCACAGCATTTAAGCAGTCCTAGGTTCAATCCCAGCACTATGATAAAACAAACTTGAAAGTTTGTGCAGTTTCATACCAAAAGCACAGCAAAGAAGAAAATACTGGATAAATTCAACTTAACCAAAATTTAACTTCTGTGCAAAGGGCACACTGTCAAGGGATTGAAAAGGTAAACAACAAAAACTGAATTTTTAAATCTTATAAGAAAGGTAAAACACCTTCGACTGAAAATGAAATAAACTATTCCTTAGTGCCCATAAAATTCCATAGCAAAATTTAAACAGTACACTTTTAAAAGGCAAAGGCTTGGACTTCTTCAAAAAAGACAAGTGAACAGTCAAAGAACAGATGAGTAGCAGTGCTCCATCACTTCACACCAGCCAGAACATCCACAGACAAACGCAGAAAATGAAGAGCTGCAGAGATGGGCCAGCAACTCAAAGAACTTGCTGCATTGCAAAGGACTAGTTTGCTGCCCAGCACCCACATGAGTGGTTGGAAACCACCTATTACTCCAGCTCCAAAGGATTCAATGCCCTTTTCTGACCTCCATAGGCACCTACACTCACACACACAGACATATACATAAATTTTAAAAAAATAGGAAATAAGTATTAGAGATGGAGAAAAATTAGAACCCAATTACCGGTGGTATTGTCAAATGGCACAACTCCTAAGAAAAACATACTGACTATCCCTTAGGAAAATACACATTGAAATGTCACATGGCCAAGCATACTACTGGGTATATATATCCTCAAAGAAATACCTGTTGTTCAATCAAAATCTTGTACACATATGTTCAGAGTAACTCTATTCAGAATATTCAGAATAGGGGGAAAAAGGTAAAATAATCAAAATATCCATTATCTAAACAAAACAATCTAGCCATTAAAATGAAACACTGTGCAAGAATGAGCCCTGAAAATATACTAAGAGAAAGAAGCCAAACACAAAAGGCCCCATAACCATACAATGTACGATTACCTTTATATGAAACATCAAGAACAAGAAAACACATAGGGTTAGCAGGTTAGTGCCACAGTCTGGTGGGGAGAAACAGGGAGCAACCACTTAATGATCGCAGGTTTCTTTTGAAAACAGAGTTCTGAAGGTACCTAGTACGGATGAACGTACATAGTGTACTTGCCAGTGTCACTCCAGTGTATACATTAAAATGGCCAACTGTGGTATGATATTTCATAATAAAATCATCCAGATGTGATCCCTAAATAGTATTTCCTATTAAAACAACCAATCTGTAGACCATGTTGGCCTTGAATTCAAGAGATCCGACTTTCTCTGCCTTTGAGTGCTGGGATTATAGGTGTGCACCACTAAGGCAGGCCAAATGAAGGACCAGAGTAGTTCAGCAGGAAAAAGTGTTTTTTCAAACCCAACAACCTGAGCTCAATCCCAGGGACCCACATAGTGGAACCCTCAAACTGTTGTCTGACCTCCACAAGGTCTCATGTACCTCTTAATCCTCTTGAAGATTAAGGAACTACGCCTTGGGAGAGGGAGAGGGAGGAGAGAGAGGGAGAGGGAGGAGTGGGAGAGGGAGGAGAGGGAGAGGGAGNGGGAGAGGGAGGGGGAGGAGAGGGAGGAGAGGGAGAGGGAGGAGTGGGAGAGGGAGGAGAGGGAGAGGGAGGAGAGGGAGGGGGAGGAGAGGGAGAGGGAGCAGTGGGAGAGGGAGGAGAGGGAGAGGGAGAGGGAAAAAGGGAAAGCAACGCAATGCAATTGGTTCTGGATCCCTTACAGAAGTACTGTGTCACTTCACACACACTGAGTTGAACACAGTGTGCCATGATGTGATAGTGTCTGGTGCTGGTATATGTGTTGGAATCTGAACTCAGGTCTCTTGGAAGAGCAGCAAAGGCTCTTAAACACTGAGCTATGTCTCCAACTCTTGTTATTTAAAGGAGAACAAAAAAGACAAAAGGAGAAAGACAGATGGAAAGATAAAGATAGATGTAGATTTCAATTATACTGTGTGCTTAGTATTCATTGGCTTTGAACTCTGGGTTATAGTTGAATGAACCAAGTAATCTACTTAGAAAGCAGCTGTTAGACTGTACTAAGCAAACATAGTACCTTTGAAACATTGAGCATGTTCAGTTATTACAATGACCTTAAGCCTTCAGGGATTTTATTTGGAGTGGATAAGGATAGAAGAGAGATTGAGAATAGAGAATCATGAGTTTCCTTTCACCCAGTAGTTGATTCTGTTAAAGAATAGAGGATATGTAAACAGACAAATATCTAAATATGAATAGTTCATTTTGGATAACTTAGGCAATTATAATCCTTTGAGGGAATTATGACAACTGTAGGTCTTTAAGCTAATAGTTGTTTGATAAACTAGTAGTATATATTAGTGTATCACTTCTGAGCTTTCCCAGAAGGAGTGATGAGTATTATTATTTGTTGCTAAATGTGATATTTAAATATCTGTAAACTCTGGCTGTCTCTATTTGTGTATGAGGAACAATTAGTTTTTACTAGTCGGTGTGGTATATCTCAGTATTTGTGTGCATTGTGAGGTAGCTGGCCTAAGATACAGTGAGGAACAATTAGTTTTTACTAGTCGGTGTGGTATATCTCAGTATTTGTGTGCATTGTGAGGTAGCTGGCCTAAGATACAGTTCTGAAACTCGGGCAAGATTGCTTTCTCCATGAGTCGGACCTAAGCTTTTTGTGAACTGAGGAGTTATTTAAGAACAAGGGACAGTCCACTTCCTTCCATTCTGTTATGCAGTAGGGGTCACTTTCCTCAGAGACTTTAGATGCAAGAGTGACTGTGCACCTTGGAAGGCAATGTCCTGCTTGTAATTTTTTTGTTCTACATTGGAGGATGATGAAAATTTATCTCAAAACAAAATGGGACTGAGTAGGCCAGCTTCCTCCATCCTTAGAAAAGAGTGGTCCCCAGAAGCAGGAAACTCACTGACTGTACTGCTTTCTGTATGGTACCAGTATAAATTGCACACCTGGGTCACTTTCCTCATTAATTTAGAAGTGAAACGGTGTTTGAAAACATAGTTGTGTGTCATGTCTGGCTAAACCACAACATTTTTTTTCCTGTGCTTGTCCACATATTCCTTAGGAAACCTGTGTGCATTCTAAAGTTTAGGGGAAGAGATGAAGCTGCTGCTGCTGTGGACAAAAGCATTAGTCAGGGCGGGGGGGAGAAACTAAACCAGTTTGGTTATGTTGTATTGAGTCTCCTGAGATACAGGTGATGGTCGGTCTTGGCAATATAAGTCAGACTTAGCTCCATTTGGAGGGCCTACTGTGTAGCAAGCACTGTCTTTAAAGTCCAAAAACATTGAGACATTATTGTCAGTATTTAGTACGTGAAGAAGCAAAGTAACCATGCTTTAATTGATGTAGTCAAAAATCTTACTGCTATTGAAGACTAAGCTCAGGTGTTGTGTTGAATCCAGGCTCTCCAGACTTTGAGTATTTATTACATCACTGTGCAACACTAAGGAAATTGATTGATCTTCACCACAATCTAATAAGATGCATGGTTTGTACATGAGGGAAACTGAGGCTTTCTGGACCTCACACCTAGCAAGGGCCATAGCTTTGCAGTGAAACTGTTATCTTAACTGAGGAAGGAGAAGGTGTGCCACAGTGAGTTCATAACTACTGTGCTTCTTAGATTCTGTTTTTTTCATCCTACTACTATGCAGTTGCTGATCATTGGGCTTACTCCTTAGAAACTGCAGCTCAGTCATGGTGTGAGGAAGACTCCATTCACTGCATAGAGGACAAGAGCTTACTGTTCTTGCTGACTGATAGAGGCAGGCTCTCCATCATTTGCTCTGTACAGATGAACTCTATGTACCACAGGGAAGGTTGCATAAATTACAGTGCTTTTTGAGTGAGGGTTGATACCACCTTTAGGGATCTGTAGTATTTTTTAGAATCAATTTTTGAATTTGTAAGATCAGTCCATTTCAGGCTCCTCTCTGATCAAGTACAATAGACTTCTGTTAATTATTTGAGAAAAAAATGACCACATTCTCTTTCCAAGCAGTAGAATCCACCTCACTTGTTTTAGAGGGCTTTAAAGAAGTGTAGTTATTAAGGACCTGGCACTTTTTTTTAGTATTAGTTGTAATCAGCAGATGTCCACCAGATATTTGTATACACGTCCTTTTTATACTTCAGTTAAAAAAACAAAACAAAACTATTTTTAGTCTGATATGCATACGGTGGCAGTATAGTATATATTGACTACCAGGCAGTAACGATTTCATTAAAATGGCCAAATATGATAGAAACACCAGGTTATTATAGAATACAAAAATCTTTTTCCCTGCTGGGATGTCTGTAGTATTACTTAGAAGGAGTAGTTGTTCTGAGAAACCCCTAAGAAGTATGGATAACTATTTTGAATCACTTAGAACCATCAAGGTTATTAATTAAGAATTAAGCAGAAAGTCGTATTTTATTTTCCCTGTTGAGCTTTAGTCTCAGTTTTGCCAAAGTGCTGCTGAAAACTCTTTCTCTCCATGCTCCAGACTGTGAGAGAGCTGACACCGTCGGGAGCGCTAGGGACATCAGACAGCACTGACTACTGTGACAGAGAGGTTTTTATAGGAGACCTTTAAGTAAGCTCCTCTTTGTCCTTGCCAGGACATTTTTAAAGGAGCAGCTAGCAGCACCAAGTTACTCAACTAGAGAGAGGACTTGGAATTCCCTCTCCCTTTCCACTTGGCTCTTCATGGGTGCTGAATTCAGCTTCTGATAGAAGAATTTTCTTAAACTTTTTTCCTATTAAGGTTTTAACTACATAAACTGCAGATTAGAATAGTATAATGAACCATGGGTTGGTTTTTTTTTTGGTTTTTGGAGACAGGGTTTTTCTGTGTAACATTCCTGTCTGTCCAGGAACTCGCTCTGTAGACCAGGCTGGCCTCAAACTCACAAGAGATCCGCCTGCCTCTGCCTCCCAAGTGCTGAGATTAAAGGTGTGCACCACCACTGCCCAGCTTCATTATCAGTTTCTAAAAGTTGTTAAACACAATTAAGACAATGAACAGATAACAATGCCAGCCCTGAAATTCCACCTTTTAAATATTCAAAGAAAAATCAAGTTATATATCAGAGTCAGTCAGTGCTTTCTTTTTTTCCTTTAAGGTAGAAAATAGTGCTTTCTAGCACTATTCTGTACACTGCAAGAAACAGAGAGGAATTAAGACATTCTTGTGTCATGCTGTATCTTATAATCTTCTGGAGAGCAACAAAGGTATTTGAGACTAAAAGCTGAGGTCTTTGAAACATCAAAGGAGAGAAGACACAACAAAGATAATTTAGCACAGTACATTTCACTGTGACTGGGGCAACCATAGCAAGGATACATCTAGCAAGCAGAGCAATAAGAATATCAACATATACATTAGCAGTTGTGCTAAAATATGGAGAGAAATCATTATCCTTACAGTAAGCACCCTTTGAAGAACATAAAATTTTCTTAACCTTTGGCAATACAAAATTTCAAAAGAAACAAAAAACAAGACTAAAAAGACATGAAACAATGAAGTGTTTTTGACCCATATTTTTCCTATTACTTGAAAATAACTAAAATACATAAATAGCATGAACTAATTCTTGAACAAAAGTTTAAGCCTGCATTATTCAGTATAATAACCACTGTAGCTACTCAAAATTAGTAACTAAGTGTGAAAAACTAGGCTATAAAGATTTAGTATGAAAAATGAATGTAATAATTTTCATAATTATGTTGAAACATTTTAATGTACAGAGTAAAAAACATAAACACATAAATTTATGTCTTCTTTATGTGACCCACAGAAAATTTCAAGTTGCATACATGATTTACTTTTGTGGCTAACACAACTCTAAACACTAATATTAGTAGTCTTCATATTTCTATGCTTACTTCATGTTACCAAGGTAAGTGTGATGGCTATTCTTGGTGGTTAACTTGATGAAAACCGAAAAGTGGCAAGACACACCTGTGAGGGATTTTTGCTTAATGTGAAGTGGGACGATCCCTTCTAATCCAGCTCTTTGAGGTAAATGGGAAGACACACCTCTAATCTGAGCCACACCCTCTGCTGGAAGTCTGTATGAGGATAGGGAAGAAGGAAGCTTTTGCTCTTTGCCTGCTTGCCCTCATCTTGCTAGCAAGTCCATCCCTTCATTGGCATGAGAGCCCCTATTACTTTGGGATTCCACCACTCACTGAAAAAGATCTGAGACATAAAGTCTCACGGCTGAACAACTACTGGATTCTTGGACCTTCTGTTCATAGGCAGCCATCATTGGATTAGCTGGACTGCAGCCTGTAAGTCATTCAAACAAACTGTCTTCCTATATATAAAGGGAAAGATTCATTCTTTAAGTTTTGTTACCCTTGTGACTCCTAATACAGATTTTAATACCAGAAGTGGTTCTAGAGCAACAGAAGTGTTAAGGATGAATCTTTTAAGCATCTGAAATAGGTTTTCCAATTTCCCAACACCAACAGTTACTGATGTTTGGACAATACTGAAAGCCTATGGTGCGAACTATTTTTACAAACTTAAGGAGACAAATGCATCTGATTATACTAATTCACCGATTGTGACAGGCAATGAATTTGGTGACTTTGTTTATAAAATGTTTGACAACTTGCAGAAAAATAAGGAAAATGATGATGCTAGTAGGTTGCTCCTAGCACCTCTGGATAGACTGACAAAGGAAAAGAACCATCAACTTCTAGTTCATCTCAGGATGCCACATCTCAGGACAAGAATGAACTCAGTGATAAAACTGTCAGGGCTTCAAATGTGCATAAACAGTCAGTCTAAAGGTTTCTAAATATGCCCTAGAAGAGAATCTTCTCTACAGCAGCCACAGAGCTCAAGTTGCAGAAAATAAAACTAAATATAAGACTGGCTGAGTTTCAGCAAAAGTTCAAGTCCCAGCATTAGAGAATGCTGGTGGTTTGGGGCATTTGCTGGGAAAGGACAGGACTCTGTAACTTGGGATTGGGATGTATGGGGTTAAGCTGAGAACTTTGAACATGTAGATTCCCAAGGGTTTATCTCACTTGAGGAGGTAATCTCTTCACCCTTAGCAGAAGATGTACTCCCACCTCTCACTGTCTGAAATATTGCCCTTTTTACCTTTGACTGAGAAAATTAATCTTTCATTGTCTCCCAAACCAACAGTGACTTTCTCTGTAGGAGGTGCCAAGCAAGACAATACTGATGTCCCTCGGGGCCCACCAATAGTTGCCTCTAGATCTAACCAGACTTAATTAAGATTAAGCAGGCTCCTAGAGGGGAGACAGAAAGTATAGTCCATAAGAAGGTGTGCTATACTACTAAATAGCTTAATGCACTTTCTAATTCATTCAAGCAAAGTCTGGGGGAAATGTGGGAGAATGAGTTTTAAGGGCGTGGGATAACGGTGAAAGGAACATAAAACTAGATCAGGTTGAGTTTATTGATAGGGCTCATTGAGTGAAGATTCTAAGTTTAATATGAAAGTTTCCAAACTTAAAAAAGGTGATCAAAGTTTGCCTGAATGGTTGGCTGAAGTTAAACATAGAAGGGGCTATGGACTTCCTCCCCAAGACTAAGAAAAGTCACTGAGACCAGTCATGTGTCAGGGGTGTCCCTGAACAGAGGCTTAGAGAGGCCAATGCATGAAGCTGTGAAGGTGAAGTCTCGATTGTGTTGGAGAACCCAAGATATCAGAGATGCCAGAATCATGGGATACCTGCCAAAGAGAGCTGCTAACAGGGAATGGGAACAGCCCAAGAGAAAGAAGACTCTTGTAATCAACTAAGCTGAATGGAGTTGGAGATCTGAAGAGCATTTTGACATCAGACATGAAGATGCAGAGTTTAGAGTTTGCTCAGTTGGTTTCAGTCTTGTTTTGGTATAGTGTATTTCCTCACTGTGTTCCCTTCCCTACATTTGGAACATTAATGTATATCCTGTGCCATTATATGTTGAAAGTATGTGGTTTTTTTATTTTGATTTTATAGGGGATTACAGTCAGGAGCTTGCATGTATCTCAGAAGAGACTTTGAACAATGTTTTAAAATGTTGAGACTATGATAGACTATGGGGACTTTTTAAGTAGGACTAAATGTATTTTGCATTATGATACTGTTGCAAGCTTATGGGGACCACAGAGTGGAATGTGGTCAGTTTGAATGTAATTGGCCCCCATAAGCTCATAGGGAGTGGCACTATCCGAAAGTCCGGCTTTGCTGGAGTGGCCTTGTTGGAGGAAGTGTATCACTCTGAGGTGGGCTTTAAGGTTTCCTATGCCCAGTATCACAGACCACTTCCTGTTCCCTTCTGATCGAGATGTAGCAAGCACTATGTCTGCCTGTACATTGCCATGCTCCCTGCCATGATGATAATGGATGAAACCTCTGAACTGTAAGTGATCCACCCAAAATAAATGTGTACCCTTAGAAGAGTTGCCATGGTCATGGTGTCTCTTCACAAAAATAGAAACCCTAAAGGCAGGAATCTTGGCTCATGAACTGATTTCCAGACTTGAGAGTTTGTAGACCCAGAATCCCTTGAATGAAGGGATGACCACGTCCTGTCCGTCCACCGCCCCCCACCACCACCCCGCATCCAAGGACCTTGTTAAAATACTGTGGTGGCTTGAATAACAATATCCCCCACAGGCTTATATATTTGAATGTTTAGTCATCAGGGAATGGCACTACTTGGTAGGTGTGTGAGTAGATACGGTCTTGTTAGAGAAGTATGTCACTGAGGGTGGGCTTTGAGGTGGCAAAACACCCAAGACAGGACTAGTGGTTTTCTTCTTCCCGCTGCCTGCCAATCCGGATGTAGAACTCTCAGTCACTTCTTTCTCCAACACCGTGTCTGCCTGCATGCTGCCATGCTCCCATCATGATGATAATGGACTAAACCTCTGCAACTGAAAGCCAGCCCCAATTAAAAGCTTTCTCTTCTAAGAGTTGCTGTGGAGCTGGACAGTGGTAGTGTACACCTTTAGTCCCAGCACTTGGGAGGCAGAGGTAGACAGATCTCAGTGAGTTTGAAGCCAGTTTGGTCTACAAATTGAGTTCCAGAACAGCCAAGACTTACACAGAGAAACCCTATCTTGAAAAACCAAAAAAGGAAAAAATAAAAAAATAAATAAAGTTGCTATGGTCATGGTGCCTCATCTCTTCACAGCAACAAAACACTAAGACAAGTATCTAGAAGTTTTACTGTTAGCCTTTCTCAGAGGGACGTACAGCCTTCCCTGTGCAAGGATAACTGAACAGTGGGGGAAAGATAACAATCAGACTTCCCAGGGTCTACTAGATGCTGGTTCTAAATTGATGCTGATTCTGGAGACCCCAAGAAACATTGTGGACCTCCAGTTAAAGCAGGTAAGTGCTTATGGAATCCAAGAGATTGTTTCAGCCTAAATCCAACTTATAATAGGTCCAATGGGTCCCTGATCTCATCCTATGGCTATTTCCCCAGACCCAGAATGTATAATTAGGACACTTCTACTTAGAAGTTGACAGAATTCTCACAGTAATCAACTGATCATAAAATCTTAACAAGAATCTTCCTAACACCTGTGTGTCAATGTCTTGATACTGAAGAGGTGAAGAGATCTGCCAAAATACGTGTCCCTTTCCTATTTCCCTTTGAACAAATACAAAAAAGTCAATGAACTGAGTACAATCGTGCACAGCCCTAGCCCACTATTCAGGAAACTGAGACAAGAGAATTCCAAATTTGAGAGGTCAGTGCTACATAATGAGATTATGCCTCAAAAATAAACAAAGGAATTAAATAAGTAACTAGATAAAAATGAACTAAGAACATTTCCAGATATATTTACCAAATGGCATCATTTGGGCACTACTGGCTGATATCACAAGATAATATTAAATAGTAACTCTTCAGTAATAAATACATGATCCAAGTAAGAGTAGAGCAATGAATAACATCAGAGGATGACCGCTGCACAAAAGATCCTGGAAAGTCACCACAGTTAAGGTACCAGCAGTGAAATTAGGGCTCTACAAAAAAGGATGCTGTGGGAAAAGAAATGGAGTTGCAGCCAATAGAAATCCAAAAGAGTCTGAAAAACAATTATTTCTGTAGAAAATGGAGACTGCTGTCATTGGAAATAGTACAAGAAAAAGAGATGGTAATAGGGTTGCCAGCACCAAGCGCCTGTCACCATGCCTCAGAAATGAGGAAAGCAAGGCCTCTCTGGTCACAGCCCGGTGGAAGGGTGCCAAATCTGTTAGGATCAAGAATAAGGATAATGTGAAGTTCAAGGTTTGATGCAGCAGGTATCTTTGCAGCCTGGTCATCACAGAAAGGAGAAGGCAGCCTGGCTCCCTGGTCTGACCTGACAGTGAAGGAGATGAACCAGACCTCTGCTTTTAACTATTAAATTTCCTGAAAAGTCAAAAAGAAAGAGAGACAGAGAGACTCTCTCTCTCTCTCTCTCTCTCTCTCTCTCTCTCTAAGAGAGAGAGAAATGGTAATAAAGGTAGAAAAGGCTTCATAGTTCTTTAAAATGTTAAAACAATTTACCATATGATCCAGCAGTTCCGTTCCTGGATGCATATGCAGAAGATCTAAAAATACGACCACATCAAAACTTGCTGATGAATGTCTAGAGCAGTTATTAGTCATGCTGGCCAAAAAGCAGAAAACCTAAAAGCTAATGGACTGATAAGCACATAACATTGCCATATAACAAAGTATTATTCAGCAATACAAAGGAAGGAGACCTCATACATGCTACAACATGGAAGACCGTGGAGACATGTCAAGTAAAAGAAGCTAGTTATAAAAGAGCATGGCAATAACAGATGTTAGTGACATGTCACATCTATAATTTCAGCCTCCAAGACACTGGAGTAGTGAGGGCATGAAGATCCCACATTCCAGGACAGCCTGGACTGCAGAGTAAAACCATGAAGGCCAAAGAGGAGCCAGGCAGAGTGGTGTATGCCTTTAGTCCAGTGTTTCTCAACCTGTTTGGTCACAGCCACTGGGCAGGGGGTGTCACTTATCAGATATCCTGAATATCAGATTTACATTACAATTTATATCAGTAGCAAAATTAGTTATGAAGTAGCAACAATAGTTTTTTGGGGGTCACCACAACATAAGGAACTACATTAAAGATCTCAGAATCAGGAAAGTTGAGAAGCACTGCTTAATCCCAGTATTCAACAGGACACAGGCAGATGGATTGGGTTAGAGGCCAAGGTAGTCAGTCTACAGAACAAGTTCCAGGGCAGCAAGGAATACATAGTGAGCTACTGCTTCAAAAACTACAACAAAAAAGCAAGGGTGAAGGGGGAGAAAAGATCACAGCATAGAAACCCATTTATATGATGAAATCTAGACTAGAGTTAAAGGTTAATGATTGTCTATAACTAGGCAATAGATGATGCAAAGTGATCAGTAATGGACCCAAGGTTTCTTTGTGTGTATTGTGGGGGGTGTGATAAAAAATATCTTAATATCAATCCATGGTGATGGCTGCACAACTCTATGAAAACACTAATAACCACTAAAATGTATACTTTCAATGGGTAAACCTTATGGTATATGAATAACATCTCAATACAGCTCTTTTCAAAAAGGAAGTGTGGGCATCACAAACTACTGCTCGATGTCTAGATAGTGAGAATAATTTAAGTTTGACTAAAAATAATAGTTTGATTATATTATAGCCAAAGGCAGAAGGACATGACAATGCTATTTACTATGAGAAGCCAAAAGCAATATCTAATGCTAATTTCATTTCCATTTGCCTTGAATTTGTTTCTCCTAGTACTGGAGAATGAACCAGGGCCTCACACATACCAGACAAATACCCCACTACTGAGCCATATAGCCAGTGCTCTTATTTATTTTCAGACAGAATGTCAGCTGCCCAAGCTGCCCTTGGATTTGCTACCCTGTCTCAGTCTCCTGAGCAGTCGGGATCAGAGACTTGCACCGCCAGCGCTCGCTCTCATATTTTTAAAGATAAACTAAAAGTATACTAATCAGGCAGGTGGTGGTGGTGCACACCTTTAATCCCAGCCTGGTCTACAGAGCGAGTTCCAAGACAGGCTCTAAAGCTACAGAGAAAC
>LOEQ01006620.1:0-17326 GCA_001685075.1 Bramus lutescens | reverse complement strand
TGTTTAATTTCCATGTGTTTGTGAGCTTTCTGGAATTAGTATTGCTGTTGAATTCTAGTTTTAAGCAATGGTGATCTGATAAGATACATGGGGTTATTCCAATTTTTTTTGTATCTATTGAGGTTTGATTTGTTACCGAGTATGTGGACCATTTTTGAGAAGGTTCCATGAAGTGCTGAGAAGAAGGCATATTTTTTTCTGTTTGAATGGAATATTGTATAGATGTCTGTTAAGTCCATTTGAGTCATAATATCTGTTAGTTCCCTTGTTTCTCTATTAATTTTTTGTCTGTTCAGTGGTGATAGTGGACTGTTGAAGTCTTCCACTATAAGTGTGTGGGGTTTAATGTGTGATTTAAGCTTTAGAAATGTTTCTAACATATGAGGGTGCCCTTCTATTCGGGGCATAGATGTTCAGTATTGAGATTTCCTCATGATGGATTTTTCCTGTAACTAATATAAAATATCCTTCTTTGTCTCTTTGGATTGTTTTTAGTTTGAAGTCTGTTTTGTTAGATATTAGGATTGCTTCACCGGCTTGTTTCTTAGGCCTATTTGATTGGAAAATTTTTCCCAACCCTTTCTTTACTCTGAGGCAATTTTTATCTTTGAAGTTGAGGTGTGTTTCTTGTATGTAGCAGAAATATGGATTCTGGTTTTGTATCCAATCTGTTAGCCTGTGTTGATCCTGCAAAGGTCTCTGGCTCTGATCTACTCCCTCAGAGGTCTCAGACTAATGCCTAGACCCACAGAGGTCCTGACTCAGGCCTAGTTCCTTGGAGGTCCCAGATTCACACATAGACCGCTGCAGTGGTCTCTGGCTCTGGCCCACTTGCTCAGCAGTTGCTCCCCTGTACCTGCTTCTGTGGAGTTCACTGTCTCAGGTCTGCTCTGGCCCAGGTTGCTGGCTCAGTCCTGCCTTGCAAATGTCCCTGGTCTGGATCCGCTCCTGCTCCCATGGAGCTCACCATCTCAGGCCTGCTCAGGCCTATGTTGCTGGCTCAGTTCCCTCCCATGGAATTCACCGCCTCAGGCCTTTTCCAGCCTAGGTCACTGGCCCCAAGAGCTCTTTTTAAAAAATATATTCATGTATTGTGTTATATGTGCATGTTCATACACTCAGAGGTTAAAAGCCAGCTTGGGGAACTTGGTTCTCTCCTTCCATTACATGGGTTTTAGAGTTCAAATTCAGATCATCAAACTTGGCAGCAAGCACCTTTACTCACTAAGCCTTCTCGACACCTGGGCTCTTCATTTCTGCAGAGTCAAAATCCCACTATCATCTGTCCAAGCAGTCACCGGATCCCTTTTCCATATTAAGTAGCTGCTGTCACCGCTACTTCAAGGCTGCTCATGTCTCTCTTTTCAGCATGGGTCCTATAACAGGTTCCTGACAAGTCCATTTCCGTTTCACACTGCACTAAGGCCCAGCATGAGCTGCAGAGACAGGTGCTCATCTTGGACTCTTTTCTTTTATGAAGCGAGAATTTTTTTATGACAATAGATCTTAAACTGTTTATGACAATTTAATAAAAATATATATAGCACCCTTTTGATTTTTATGTTTAATTCTTTATATGTTCTAGCTAACTATCTAATTGGTAAAGACTTTTCCATTCTGTAGCTTCTGCTTTGTCCAAATGATGGTGTCCTTTCTGTACAGAAGTTTTTAGTTTCACAAAGTCCCATTTATTAATTGTTGGTCTTAATGCCTATGCTGTTTGTTCAGAAAGCCTTTACCTGTACCAGTGAGTTCAAGCCTATTCCCACTTTCTTTTCTACCACGTTCAGGGTATTTGTTCTAATGTTGAGGTCCTTGATCTATTTGGAGTCCCGTTTTTCTGCAGGGTGATTGATGTGGTGGATCCACGTTCTTGACAACCACCAAAGGAAAGAAGCAAACTAGTTACAAAGTTTGCAAGAGCAAGATAAACTTTGCTTAATCAAGTTGCTCACAAGAGAAACCACTGCTAGGAATTAGAGAAAAAGACAAACTCTGTACAGAGGAGCAAAGATCAGGAGTCAGACCTCACCATATAAGGTCAAGTGAGAAGACAGTGGGAGAGAGCATCTTCATCCAAGTATGGAAACAAAAGGAAACATTCAAAGGTTGGGATGCAGCCAACGGTAGATCCACTGCCTAGTGTGAGTGACTCTGTGCTCCGCCCCCAACACTACGCAACAAACAAGTGGCAATATATCTTTTGGAAATACAGTCAAAATAAAGACATCTTCAGTCCTATGAAGCTGAAAGAGTTCAGCACTTCAACACTCACACTAGAACGTTTTTAATCCTTCAGATCAAAAGGGAATGATACCAAACAAAAACGAGGATATAAGGCTGGGTGTGGTTATACACATTAATCCCAGCCCTCGGGAGGCAGAGGCAGGTGGATCTCTGTGAGTGGCAGGCCAATCAGGGCTACATAGTGAGACCTCATCTCAAACAAACAAACAAACAAAATGTGTACAGGAAATTAAGAGCACTGGAAATGCCAACTATGTAGGAAAATATGTGATTTATTTTTCTAAATACCTTTATGAACTAATTGTTTAATAAGATATGACAACTGAGTGGGGCTTATAGTACATGTAAAAATGAAAGCAATAGCAACCAGATTGGGATGAGAAGAAGGGGAAATGCACAGCAATAGCACACAGATTGGGAATAGAAGAAAGGGAAGTGCACAGCTGTGTGGTGAGAAGTGCACAGCTGTGTGGTGAGAAGTGCACAGCATTGTGGTGAGAAGTGCACAGCAATAGCACACAGATTGGGATGAGAAGAAGGGGAAGTGCACAGCTGTGTGGTGAGAAGTGCACAGCAATAGCACACAGATTGGGATGAGAAGAAAGGGAAGTGCACAGCTGTGTGGTGAGAAGTGCACAGCAATAGCACACAGATTGGGATGAGAAGAAGGGGAAGTGCACAGCTGTGTGGTGAGAAGTGCACAGCAATAGCTCACAGATTGGGATGAGAAGAATGGGAAGTGCACAGCAATAGCACACAGATTGGGATGAGAAGAAAGGGAAGTGCACAGCTGTGTGGTGAGAAGTGCACAGCAATAGCACACAGATTGGGATGAGAAGAAGGGGAAGTGCACAGCTGTGTGGTGAGAAGTGCACAGCAATAGCTCACAGATTGGGATGAGAAGAATGGGAAGTGCACAGCAATAGCACACAGATTGGGATGAGAAGAAAGGGAAGTGCACAGCTGTGTGGTGAGAAGTGCACAGCAATAGCACACAGATTGGGATGAGAAGAAAGGGAAGTGCACAGCTGCGTGGTGAGAAGTACACAGTAATTTTACCACTGTCTACAAAGCTCTCTAGAAACCGAAGAGGAAGGATTGCTCCCAGCTCATTCTACAATGTCAGGATTACCCTGATACTCAAACTAGGCAAATGAATGCACTATAAGAAAAGAAAACTGCAAAGCAATGGCCACTAAAAGCATAAGTGTGCAAATCCAAACAAAATTTTTATAAAGAGGAATTCTACCAAACACAAAGCATATAACAGTGTATGACCAACTTGAATTTATCCAGGAATACAAGTTTGTTTGGGCATCCTATCATTTTAACACAATCCATCTTATGAGCACATCAAACAAGAAAATAACATGACAACTTCAATAGACAAGGAAATTTGTTAGACAAAAACCAACACCAATATTGATAAAAAAAATTATCAGGAGCTTAAGGGGAGAAACAAAAAGCCTTCCACAACTGGAAAAATAGAGTCTATGAAACTGCAGCCAACATCCATTCTTTTGTGCATTCTTTAAAATGTTTTTATTAGTATACATTAATTATACATGATAATGCAACTCATTATGACATCTTTGTGCATGCTCATGATGATTCTTTTTGTTGTTTGTTTTGTTTTTGAGACAGGGTCTTGCTTTGGCTGGCCTCAAACTCACCAAATTCCTGCCTCTGCTTCCCTAGTGCTAGGATTACAGGATAAACCACACACCCAATCCATGCTTAGTATGGAAGGGCTTCCCCTTAACTCAAGAAAAATTGAAGGGAGCCGGAAAGAGGGCTCATCCTTTAAGAGCACCAGCAGAGGCTCAGTTTCCAGCCTCCACATGGAGCCTCACAAATATCTGTAACTCCAGTTCCAAGGGATCTGATGCCCTCTTCTGGCCCACTTGGGCACTGCATGCACATGGTGCACAGATATACATGTGGTCAAGACACACATATTTATATAAAATAACAATGGTTATTATCTTGTCACCTCAGTTTGAAGTTGTACTATTGCTTTTTTCCAGTTTGCTCAGAAAAGAGCTTTTTACTCATGGGTAATGTGATAGCAATTCAGAGAATCTATTGGAGACTAACTATTAAAGAGTTGCTGGAAGAGATGGGTGATGGTGGTGCACACCTTTAATCCCAGCACTCAGGAGGCAGAGGCAGGCGGATCTCTGTGAGTTGGAGGTCAGCCTGGTCTACAGAGAGAGTTCAGGACAGTCTCCAAAGCCAAAGAGAAACCCTGTCTTAAAAAAAAACTAAAGTAAAAAAAAAATTTTAAAAAGAAGTTGCTACAAGTTTGCACATGCTAGAATGACTGTAAGTCTGGCGTTTTGGAAGCTGAGACAGGAAGACCAGCATGAACCCGAGGCCAGCCTAGACGACAGAGGTCAGCTTGGACTATATTATGAAACAGTCTTAAAAATGAAACTGCTAGAACCCTTATGGAATTTAGCAAGGTTGAAACATACATGATCAGCATCAAAACCCACCTGTCTGTCTGAGTCTGAGCAAAAATCATCATAAAAGTATAGTTTACAAAACAATAAAACATGCAACGTTTAACAACTTAAAGAGTAATAAATCTGGAAAAATATGTGAAAGCTCTATACTGAGAAATACACAATATTGCTGAGATAAATTAATAAAAACCTAAATAGGTAGAGACATGTACAGTAGTTATAGATTAAAAACCAACATTGTTAAGAAATCAATTCTCAATAGTTTAATCTTAGATTCAAAGCATTTTCGGTCATAATCCTAACATGATTTTTACACAGATTGGCAAACCACTTTAAAAACTTGTTTGAGAGCTGATGAAGTGGCTCAGCAGGTAAAACCTCTTGTCAACAAGCCTGAAGACCTGAGCTGATCCCTCGGTCCCCAATGGTGAAAGGAAAGAGCCATACATAATATGCTGTGGCCAGAGTGCCCACTCTGTCACACACACACACACACACACACACACACGCACACGCATGTGCGCGCACATGCACACACATACACACACATAAAAAACTCTTAAAATTTCTAGAAGTAAATTCAGGAGAAAAAAATTTTGATGACACTGATTAAGCAAACACTTCTTATATTTAATAACCAAAGCATGAGCTACAAAGAATAAGTTAGCACTGGAGTGGGGGCACACATCTGTAATTCCAGTACTCAGAAAGCAGAGGCAGGAAGATCTCTGTGAATTCAAGGCCAACCTTGAATTCATAGTGAGTTACATACATAGTGGAAGCTAGGGCTACCCAGTGAATCCTCACCTCAAAAACAAAAACAAAAACATGCAAAACAAAGTTAAATACACACTGGCCATGTGCTCCAACCATTCTCCTCTCAGGTTTTGAGCAAAGAAAATGGAAGCATGTATCTGCAAATATGAGGACATGAATGTTCACACCATCTTTATCTGTATTAGTCCAAACTGGAAACAACCTAGACTCCATCAATGGGCAAACAGATAAACTATTGCTATACACAGCAGTGTGGGTAAGTAATCATATTAAAAATAATCACATGAATAAAATAAACCAGATTAAATAAGAGTACCCACTGCATGGTTCACAGCAGGCAGTCTTCCTACTGAAATATGTCACCAGCAGCAAAATTTTACTTTCATTTATTTATTTATTTCTGAGCTAGGGTCTCATGTGTCCTTACTATGTGGCTAAAGATGACTTTGAACTTATGTTTCTCTTCAATGATTTGTTTTTAGGTGCTGGAGAGATGGCTCAGTGGTTAAGAGTGCTAGCAGAGGATCTACTTTTGGTTCCCAGCATACACGTGGTGGCTCACAGCCATCTGTAACTCCAGTTCTGCAGGATCTGATGCCGATTTTTACCTCCTTGGTCACAGGCACACACATGGTGTACATACATACGTGTAGGCAAAACACTCACACACTTAAAATAAATATAAATTTTGTTTTTTTAAAAAAGATTTATTTTTAGTTTTAAATTAAACACATGTATGCACTTTTGTGTAAGTATGTGCGCATGCCCAACATGGGTGCTGAGAGCCCAACTGCACTAACTGCTCAGCTATCTCTCCAGCCCATGATTCCACTGATGTAAAACTCTGGAAAGCAATGCCAGAAAGCAAAACAGTGGTGTTCTCGAGGGACAATGTAACAATGTGACAATGTAACACTTTGACAAATGTAACAATGTGATAAATATAGCAATGTGACAAATGTAACAATGTAACAATGTGACAATGCAACACGGACAAATGTAGCAATGTGATAAATACACCAACGGGACAAATGTAACAATGTAACAATGTGACAATGTAACGCTGTGACAAATGTAGCAATGTGATAAATATAACGATGTGACAAATGTAACAATGTGACAATGTGATAAAGGGCAGGGGATGTTGAGCATCTGGGGATGGTGGAGTTTGCTGGATCACATTTCATAGGTTGATATAATACCACACTTTTTATTCAGGGGAGAGAGCTAATACAGTCTCTCACTACCACTAATTATGCAGTCGAGTTTCCTGTGTGTGGAAATCTCAGGGGTCAGTTCACCCTAAGTGTGTGAGCCTCTCTCTGGGAAAACCACCTCCTGATCATGGTGTTCCCCTGCCAGGTAAGTATCTTGTCACATTTTTAATATTGTATTTCTTGTGTGTCAATTCTGCCCCCCCAAAAAACAAACCTAGTTTTGAAAAATGGTGTCAAGAGGGATGAACTCCGTCCTTTTAGCCAACTTTCTGCATCTGTGTGCTTACTTAACAAAACTTTTGCTAAGTAGCCACCATGATTCAATGTTTGGTTTTTAACATCCCATAATTACAGAGAAGTAGTCTGACAGAATTGTATATAAAGGTCTGGGGAGTAGTATCTGGGAATCTGATAAAATGGAGGAGTATGGTTATAATAAATGCTGGATGTCAGGGACATGCGGGTGACCTAGCTGCTGCAGGGCTTGCACAGTCAATTCTACCTGCTGAGTCTCTTTCTTTCTCACTGTTTCAGCTATGCCCCACTCAGGGCAGAAAATTGCCTGTATGGGAAAGACCTGCACCCTAGGGAGAGGAATCATTCTGCTTCTTGCTATAGCTTTTCTACGCTCCCTCTTTCACTTACAGCTCCCATCTGTGCCAAGAGCCAGTCTCTCTGGGTATCTTGTTTTCCCTCCCACTGTGCCAGGTACTGGCCAGCTCACAGGTTCCCGTAGAGCCTGGTGTACTTAAAGCAGCCCATGTTCCCAGATCTAGTACCCGGCTGTGCTGACTCTCAGTCCTAGAAGTCTGGGGCTTTACGGAGCCACATCACTCTAAGGAGTGAGGAGCAAGGATTCCAGCCATCCTAGAGTTATCCCAAAGGTTTGCACGAACTTCCCCAGCTCTGAGCCTCCGTGGAGCTCCTGCTGCAACCCCGCACTATGTACCAGCTGCTAACTCACCACTCTCTTGTCGGGGACCCTCTGGGTGAACACCTTGTAGAGTCGCCAGCTCTTCCCCAGAATAGGGCCGAACACAAGGGATGTCCCAATGCACAGCATGGACAGTCTCATCTGAGGGCAAAAGAGGACAGAAGAGTCACAGTGAAACCTTCCTCCATCTTCAACATCTCAGGCCCACAGAGGACAGGGGTAGAAAGCGGGCCTCACTGAATGTGCCCATAACACGGATACATAGCTATAACACGGATACATAACTATAACATGGATACAAAGCTGTAACACAGATACATAACTATAGCATGGATACATAACTGTAACACAGATAAATAACTATAACATGGATACATAACTTTAACACAGATACATAACTATAACATGTATACATAACTGTAACACAGATACATAACTATAGCATGGATACATAACTGTAACACAGATACATAGCTATAACACAGATACATAACTATAACATGGATACATAATTGTAACACAGATACCTAAATATAACATGGATACATAACTGTAACACAGATACATAACTATAACACAGATACATAACTATAACACAGATACATAACTATAACACTGATAAATAACTATAACACGGATACATAACTATAACACAGATACATGACTATAGCATGGACATATAACTATAACATGAATGTGTAACTATAACACGGATACATAACTATAACACGGATACATAACTATAACATGGATACATATCTACCACTCACAGAAAGAGCCATGATCATGAAATGTTATCAAAATCTAACATGGTGTCCGAAACAAAATTTCAAAATGTCACCTACCTGAACGAGTGCTTCCATTGAATGCCCCAGAGAAGCATCTTGAATCCCAAAAAGGTAAGCGCTACTGTAAGTCAGACAGCTGCCCAGTAAGGTCACAATGTTCAGATTGGGGCTGGACATCTTCACAATCCTAGGTGGAAATAGGAAGAACGGCATAGCTGTGACCCATTGCACCCGTGTCGAAGGCATGCCAGGGCAATGCTTCTTCTGAGGACAATCCCCACAGCAGCCCCGGTCACTGGGGAGAAGTCACTGTGCGCCCTCCAAGAAACTTACGGTTTATTTACATGCATTTAAAAATGACCAAACCCTGGTTTGCTTTATTTTTTTTTTATGTTTTGAGATAGGACCTATTGTAACCCAGGCTGACCTTGAACTTGCTATGATGCCCTTGAACTCCTTACTCTCTTGCCTCTATCCTGTGCTGGGATTGCAGGCATGTGTCAATATGTCTCATTTAAAAAATAAAAAAAACTTATATGCCGGGTGTCATGGTGCATGCCTTTGATCCCAGGACTTGGGAAACAGAAGCAGGCAGATCTCTGTGATTTCAAGACCAGCCTGGTCTGCAAAGCAAGTTTCAGGACAGCTAGGGCTGTTACACAGAGAAATCCTGTCTCAAAACAAACAAACAAAACACCAAAAATGTCTCAAAAGTTTTATAAATATGAATGCTTTGCCTGCATGTATGTATGTGTGTGTATCACGTGTGTACCTCATGCCCACGGAGAACAAAGAAAAGCATCTCATTTCTCAGAGCTGGCTCTATGGAGGGCTGTGAACTGACCATGTAAGTGCTGGGAACTGAACCCCGGTCCTCTGCAGTAGCAACAAGTGCTCGGAACTGCTGAGCCATCTCTGCAGCCCTCCTGGCTCTTACTTTCTTGAACCCAAATTCTTGTATCTTTTGCTTTTATAACTGAGACTTTGAAAGGAAGGCTGACCATCGGCACACAGATGACGCCAGAGCAGGACGAGGGCTTGGTCGGTGAAGTTGAGGCTGTTGAGGGACAGGCCGGCNCTTATGTAAGCCGCAGCCGGTACACTGGGGGACAGTGTGGGTCTTGCAGAGCTGAGCTGTAAGGAGACTCCTGTTTGCAGAGGGTCTGGGCTTCTTCACATACACGATTGTTACACTCACACCTTGCTTTTCTTTCCTTACTTGACTGAAACAAGAGGCAGCTGAGATCAAACGCAGGGGATTAAGTTAGGGTCGTTTTTAGGAGGAGGCCAAACGAAGTCAGTGGGTGGATGGAGACTACAGGGAATGCAGACAAAGTCGGCACCGGCAGAGGCTCGGGGTGTGACGTCAATCTAAGGGGGAAATCAGGCTTATTCTGTGGATCCCTGATGTCTGAGCTTCTGTAAGACCAGGGCTTCAGACCCTTTTCCATTTGCCTCTTGGACATAAGCCATGACCACGATGGTGGCGCTCTCACGGCTTCCTGCCAGGACCTCATAGCCAAACATCTGTTTGTCTACATTACCGACGAATAGTTTTGTAGTCCCGCTTAGCTGGCACCTACTTTGTTTGAACGCCCTAATTTGGTCTCATTTGCACAATCCAGTATGTCATGGATCCTAATTTAGAATTCTCCCCCTTTCTGACTTAGGGAAGAGGAGCCCTGTCTAGTTATTTTTGAGGAAATAGGCATTCTCTAGTGTTCACATCTCAAGCCCTGGGTGTAACCCCCTTGTCCAGATAAACATGCCATGGACCCAGATGAGCATTTTTTTTTTTTTGGTATTTTTTTCTTGAGAGGTTTTACTGAGGGTATCTCAGAAAAGAAAAACATGGACAGAAGATGATTAACCTGTTTAGTTTGGCTGAGTGAACGAACACCTGTGAAGCCACATAAATGTCATTCAGCTCCAATTCAGTAGGTAATGACTTGTCTGGGGGACCGTCTTTGCTGCGTTGGGAGGTATTCAGCCACCATGTCGTTTTATTTTTCTATTGAACTAAATGATAAAGTCTACAAAGCTGAATGTCTTCCCTCATCTACAAACATGCAGAAGATTTCACAAGGCCAGGAGAGTTGGGCCTCATGAGGCCCAGGGTAACTTCCTGATCCTAACTTGAGTTGGGGAGGCCCAGTGTAACTTCCGGAGCCTAACTTGAGTTTGGAGAGGAGTGACTCAGCACAGCCTGACCTAGACCCGGCTCTGCCCAGCCACTGTTGACGTAGCAGGATATTATTGGCCCTTATTCCTCACTCCACCTCACACCACCCTAAGACTCCAGCCCACTACCTCATCCCTATATAAGTTCCTGCCCTGATACAATCAAGTGAGATCCCACTTTGACAGATTCCCTGCTCAGTGTGTGTTTCTCCTCAGTGGCCAGGGGGAAGATGGCACCATCCTGCTCAGCCCTAGGGAGGGATCACTCGGCTGGACCCTCTCTGCCTCAGCCCTATCTCCTGGATAACCCGGCACAGGAGATTTAAATATTACATACTTAATTACAATGAAATGACTTGTGTTAAAAGTCTAGACTAGGTGACTAGCAGTTGGAAAACAAGGTGTTGGGGTGTGTGTGTTAGGGATTATATAACAGTCTCTTTCTTTTCTTTTCTTCTTCATTTATTGACTAGAAACATGAGTCAAGGACTTTCTCAATTTTTCTGTTCTCCAGTAGACTCAGGACATGCAAATAAACATTTGTAGGTCTTGTTTAATCCTGTATTGTCACTCTTGTGGTCTAGTAGACCCAGGAGCTGTGGCATTCACCAGCTCAAACATTGGCCTCTGAGCTAGGGGACTTTGAGTTACTGAATTTGGAAACACCATTCAAGGTTGTATCTGGGATGTATCTGGGCAAGCTATGGCTAGGCTAGAAGGAAACTTCCCTTAAAACATCACAGGGCACACTTTATAAGATGTGTCATGAGTTGATGCAAAGGCCAACAATGAGTAGCTTGGTTCTGTTTAAATTTATGGGTATGGATGTTTTGCCTGTATGTCTGTCTGTGCACCAGTTATATGTCCAGTGCCCTCAAAAGACAGGAACAAGCATCAGATTCCCTGGAACTGGAGTTACAGACAGTGGTGAACCGTGTGGGTGCTGGGAGTTCAACCTGGGGCCTCTGGACTGCCGTGAGCAGTATCTGTTCTTAACCACTGAGTCGTCTCTCCAGTCCCTACCATTGAGCTCTGTCACAGCTAAAACAAATACAGGAGTCATTCACAGCTCAGCAGTGTGAAAAAATTTCATTTCTGAGAATCTGTTGAATTTTTCGTTCAGTCTGCTGCTTTTGATCATATTATGCTACAATAGGATTATAAATCTATGTCATGCAAAACTCCAGCTTTATTATGTGATCTGGTGTCATGCCACAGATCTGATCTGCTTGTTGTTTTGCCCATTTCTAAGGTTTGAGTTCATCAGTCCAAATTCTGCACACCTCACACTAACACTATAGCGTGACCTCTAGGAACTTGCGCTTCACGCCTGTGCCACCCTGCGGCTTCATCCCACCTGGGCCTCCTTAGAGGACCATCCAGAGAGGTCAGTGTAACCTTTCAGCTTCCTGGGCTCTACATTTGCTCACCAGAATGATTTCATTTTATTTTGCTTCAGGGTCTCTGGATCCTTTGTCTCGTCATTTGAAAGAGTCCCACTTTCAGGAATTTGAAACATAAATATATTCCCCCCACTCCACCCTACCCTCATTAAGATAGGGCCTCACTGTGTGTCCCTGACTGCTCTGGAACTTGCTATGTGTTCCAGGCTGACATTGAACTCACAAAGACCCACCTGCCTCTGCCTCTGCTTGGGATCAAAGGTGTGTACCGCTGCACCTGGCATTCTCTCTCTCTCTCTCTCTCTCTCAACCACAGTCCATTCAGAATTTAACTCCTTGTCTTCTTCCATATGTTGTTATCTGCCATCCTTCTCCAGTTCAGCTCACGAACTCCATCTTTCTGTTTGCTTGGATCAAAAATCTTGAAGTCATTGCTGACTCTTGCTTACCTCCCACATCCAATCTGTCTTGAAGTCTCATTGCTTCCATTCTGGAAATACAACCAGAACTCAGCTACTTCTCACTACCTCTACTGCCACCAACTGATCAAAATCTTCCTTGCTCTCCAGCTTCTATCCGGGAACTTCCATCTCAATCACTGGAAGCCAGAGGGGGTCATGAGCTGGCTTAATGTCCATGTGTTAGACAAAGAGGGCGCATGTTGGGGAATAGAAGTGGCTTCCAGGTGGCTCATGGAATGGTTGACACTTCCATGATGTTACTGCACACAAAAAGATCAGAGTTATTTTAGGGCTGTGAGCGCTGTAGATTTCTGCAGACTGCGTTTTGACCAGACTAAGTCCTCACTGACAAGCCTAGTTGTGTGGGTGAGCCTCTCCCGGGCTTCCCTCCCAGCATGGTGCTGAAAGAAACCCGGAAATAAATGAGAGATCCTAACAGGGTGTCTGTGCAGCTCTGTGCTCTCCCACCCTCTGTTTCTAGGGAACCACAGCATCTGTGGCAGGATTCATTCACATACGCACGTGCACACGAACGTTCACTGTCTCCAATGAGATCACCCTCCTCCAAAGGTTCCCTTCCATTGGCCAAATCCTTCCTGGAGAATTCTCCTAGGAAATGCTTTTGTCTAACCCATCTCCCAGGTCACGTGGCCAGGAGGGCCCCAAGAGCCCAGGAGACCTCATCTTGATGATCAGACATCTCACGTCTCAGCTGACATTAGTGACAGAAGTGAACGGCACACATTGCTCTCCCAGATTTCAGAAAACCCGCTGATCTTGGATGGCTTTGCTGCTTGCAGCTGGCAAGGAAACCTGACTTTTATATCTTGGAGCTCTGAGTGCTGAGTGGGTCTGGCCTCTCTAAGCTCGCTTGTTTTTCAAAGCAACCTCAGTGCTTGTACAGCTTTGTCTAATCCAAAGAGCAAAATTCCCAACCACCAACCTCTCATTTGGACCCACAGTCACTGACGCCGTAAAGGACCTGGAAGCAGAAGGCTACAGGATAGCTACGTGGCTAGCAGCAGTGGGACCTGATGAGACCTAGGGTCCCTTCCAGCTCTTTTTTTTAGCCACAGAATCTTCTCCTGCCGCTAGCTTGTCAGCAAGCCAGTCACGTGCATTTCTGCCTCAATTCCTTAGCCTGTAAGAGCAGACTGACCTGATTTCTAGAGATGTGGTGGATTTTACAGCCCGATCAACTGATCATCCAAATAAAAGCTTGGCTTATTAAGTACTGAAGAAAACTTGTCAAATGTCCTGGCCCCAGATTCTCCTTTAGCCGATGGCCTCAGTAATCTTGGCTTTGCTCATCCTCTCATTAATGGTCATTTTGTGTCACAAATTCCTGAATAGCAACCTATCACAGCATTAAGAAAATGGAGATGGCAATGCAGATTAGCTAGAATCTCTGCCCTCAACGCGTGAGGCTGCTTCCTAGGGGGGTTTAGCTTTCTCAGGACGAAGATAGTTTTCTGATTCCTCTTTTAAGACAGAATAAAAGCTGCATATAACACTAACAGTCCTTTCCTCAGCATCCAGGGCTATCTAACACACACATATGAGAACATATAGATTGAAAATTTCAAATTATATTTATTTACATGGGTCTCAACACCTGTGTACCATGGCATGCACATAGAGTTCAGAGGACAACTTACACAGTTGTTTTTTATTGCCACTGCGTCGGTCTTGGGGACCAAACTCAGACAGTCTGGCATGGTGGCAAGTGCCTTTGTCTGTTGAGCCATCTACACAGCCCATAGAATATATATGTGTATATACGCTATATAAATTTAATATATGAAAATACATATAGATTTATAGTACACATATTTTAGAATTCATAGCTTTCCTGGGCTATAAACATAACTGAGCCTCAATTCAAAACTGCATCCTCACATCCATTTTAAAAGCTGGAATATGGGAATTTAGATTTCCATTTCACAGCAAATGTCCATTAGCTTGTTGTACCAGCTCAGGTGTAGGACAGTAGTGGGAGGCCCATTGAAGACACACTGCTGGTGAGGGGAAGCAAAAGCCACAGGGCGCCCTTAGAAAAGAAGCCTGCTTTCTTTAGGAGTATTATGGTAACATGTGGTATCTATTTTAAAAAAAAATATATATATATATATATATCAACTCCCAAATGTACATTTCCATGTCTCGCGACAACTGTACAATATTTTAAATGTGCTTTTAAACAACAAGAGGGGACAATAGACACACAGAAGAAAATCCCATTTTCCCCAAGTTCTCCCACCCCAGGGTTCCAGTTCCACGTGAGTTGTGATTGATTGTTCAGGCTGCGATTTCAACTTCCGTTCTCCCTCCCACTGCCCCACTGCAGCTGTAGGAAAGGCCTCCAGCGATTTCTAGCAAGACTTTTGTAGCTCTTCCAAAAGCCAAAAACAAAGCCAGCCCAGGCGCCCTGGTTCTAAGCGGGACAAAAAGCACAAGCACAATTGGCCGTTAGAAGCATCCAATCGCAGAGCGCCAGCCCCAGGTGGCTGTAAATCCGTCTTTGCTCCTCTCTTTTCAGTCTTCAGGTTTATTATGTCGGGAGAATGCTGGGCCATGGCGTGTACGGGACTCTGTGAGGAACGCTGAATATATACATGAACACAAGCAAGAATGGTTCTCTACTGGGCCAGAATCTGGGAATCCATGACCCCGGGGCTGAGTTTGGCCCAGCTTTCTACCTACGAGCACCTTCTATGGGAATATATACATATATATATTCTGAGACAGGGTTGCTCTGTAGCTTTGGAGCCTGTGCTGGAACCATTTATTGTAGACCAGGCTGCTGTCGAACTCAGAGATCCGCCTGTTTCTGCCTTCCTAGTACTGGGATTGAAGGCATGAGCCACAACTGCCCAGCCTGTAAAATTAATTCTGTCATTAGATTTAGATGAGTGTTAGGCCTTAGCAAAACGAGAAATAAGAGAACCATGAAAGAAGATCGGTTGCTCCCTGTTGCCTTGTCCCCACCAGCTGTCCAGGGCAGGACTGGAGTCCCAAGGCCCTGAGACTCACACCCTCCCCTGACTCTCATTTTACAATGAAAGGACTGGGGACAGTGTGGGCACAACTGACCTGCACACCCTCTCTGACTCCGGGATCCTCTAGCATCTTCACTTTCCTGAACTGATCACAGTTCCCTGGGACCTGTTCTTTCTCAGAGGCCTTTCTGATGCTGGCTGCTAACACCCTGTAATAGTGTTAGTAGACCATGGGTTTGCAGCTGGTTCCCCACAGGTCTGGTCTGGCTGACAGAGTTAGCAAGAGCAAACACAGAGGACCACTGCTCTCCCTGTGGTACACACAGCCTTCGGTGCTCTTCACAGGGACTGTGTCTTCAGATCCCATCACTGGCTCAGGCCTAGGACTCTGGCTGATTTCCCATTATGCTTCCTGGTTTTACCCACTGGCTGGAATCCAGTCTGAATTCCTGCTGCAGCTGGCTTTGGGCTCTTGAGCTTTTGCCATCGTCTAGTGTCTCTATAGAAGTCTTGGCTCCAGCGATGGCTTGGCAGCGTTGGCTCTGCACTATGACAGACAGGAATTATGCATACTTTCCTATAATCTGATGAAAAAGGAACAACTAATTGTGTGTATGTGTGTGGGTGATGTGTGCGTATATCTGTGCATGTGCACAGGCACGTATGCAGGTATGGGTGCACACATGGAGGTCAGAGGACAACCCCAAGAATCCATCTTCTCTCTCTACCTTGTTTGAGTCATGCTTTCTTGGTTGTTGGCTGTTTGGACCATGGGCCTCTGGAGACTGTCGTGACTCTTACCTTCCATCTTGCCACAAGAGTCCTAGAGTTATAGCCATGAGAACTACCATGCTCAGCTTTACATGGGTTCTGGAGAGCCAAACTCAAGTCCTTGAATGCATGTAGCAAGTGCTCCAGCTCCCAAGTCTCCTCTCAAGCTCCCAATTTACTTCAGTGATTTTTTGACACTATTATAAATGAGACTATTGTCTGGATTTCCTTTCCAGATAGTGTTTTGTCAATGTCTCCAGTTTTTGAGTATCACAAATCAAGCTACTATAAATATTTATATATAAGTTTTTGTGGGTAAACATATGTTTCCATTTCTCTAGGGTAAATACCCAGTAATACAATGACTAAGTCACATAGTATGTGTTTAATTTTTCTAAGAAATTACCAAGATGTCATGCAGAGATGCATGAAAGATTTAGTTTTTCCATGTTTGCTAAAATTTAGTATTGGTGTGTGTATGTGTATGGTATGTATCAGCCTTTAAGAGTAGAAGCCTTGGGGTTGGGGCTGGAGAGACAGCCCAGTGGTTAAGAGCACTGACTGTTCTTCCAGAGGATCCAGATTCCAGTCTCTGTGGTAATATTTTGTTTGTGTTCTAACAAATAAAGCTTGCCTGAAGATCAGAGTGCAGAGCTAAGCCGCTAGAGGCCGGGCAGTGGTGACACACAACTTTAATCCCAGGACTAGGGGAAAGACAGAGGCAGACGGATCTCTTTGAGCTCAAGGCCACCCTGAGCTATACTAGATTAATCTAGTTTCAAAGAGAAACAGAGTCAGCTGGTGGTAGCTCACACCTTTAATCCCAGCACTAGAGAGGTGGAGACAGGAGTGATATGGCTGGGTAGAGAGAGGAGTACAAGGCAGGAGGAGACAGGAACTCAGTGCAGTCTGAAGTTTGGTGGAGACAGCTGCAATCTGAGGTGCAGTCTGAGGTGCAGTCTGAGGACAGGATCACCCCTTTGGTCTGAGCATTGGTAGAGGTAAAAGGTCTCTCTAGCAGCTGGCGCTCTGCTTCTCTGATCTCTCAGCTTTCACCCCCTAATATCTGACTCCAGGTTT
>LOEQ01006619.1:57418-87472 GCA_001685075.1 Bramus lutescens | reverse complement strand
TCTGCTGTGATTGATGCTTGGTACTTGTTCATCCAAATACAAGTTTAGTGCTAGGAAGTACGTTAAAGGTCTATCTAATGTTCATTTGGTAAAGCAGCAAAGCAATAAGGTGCATCAGAAGTCAGGATGTTTAGAAAAAAATATTCTATGAAGAAAATCAGAGACAGTTGAAAGATTTGCTCACTAAGATGAGCCTTCAGCTATGTAATCATGCGTTACTAGTTTCTGTCCACTAATGATGCACTTGCACATTTGCTGCATTCCATGTCAGTGACCGTTTTTGTTTAGAATTCTGTATTAAACAAGCCTATGTTATTGAATGGATGTTTACCAAAGAAAATGTTATGTTGTAAACTACATCATTTCAGATTATGAAACACAGAAAACCTTCAGTGAGATTGTTCATTCACCTCTATGAAAAAAATAATGAAGAGACAAAATTTTCCCAAAAGACATTGACTCTGTAAACTTTTTGAATGTAAGTTGTCCTAACAAAGAATACTAAGGGGCCAAATCATTCGGTTTGTGATAGTTTCAGGTTGTTTAAAGAGACTGTTGCCCATTAAAATTAAGATTAAATATATGTTGAGGACAAGTGAAAACAATTCGACTGAGGAAGCTATGAAGAAAGGTAGTTGAAGATAACATTCAGAAGAAGAAAGAGATCATTTAACATTGATCACAAGATGAGGTGGAATAATGGTAAATGTTACTAGTGAGTACGTGCTGTATGTGTGTGTTGAGAATAGCTTTTTGGGTTCATTAATCTCTCTAATGTATACTTTAGAATTCTCATTAGAATACAGTTGCCTAGGATTGAACCAATATCCTTCTGTTGGGAATGTAAGCTTTGTTTTTGCTTGTATCTACTTGTTATAGTTTTTAACAGATTAAACTTTTGGTTTGAATTAAATGCCTTGTGATATAAATTGTATCTATGCTCATATAAGCACAGATCCTGGGATCTCACATCTTCTAACTTTCATAGTGATTATGATCTATTCAGTTTGCAGTTAGCATGTATTACATTGAGAACTAGTGTCATATGTGTGACTTTCTTATAGATTTTTGTTTGATTGTTTTGTTTTGTTTTTCAAAACAGTGTGTCTCTGTGTAACCCTGGCTGTCCTGGAATTTTCTTTGTAGATTACTCTGGCCTCAGACTCGGAGAGAGATCTGCCTGTTTTTGCGTCAACACCGCCCAGTTTTTTTTTTTTTTTGTAGATTTAACATTAACAACCTAGGTAGATGGATCTACAATATAGATATCCTCATGTAGAAAAAAGAACATGTTAAGAAATAATTGTTTTATCCATTAGCTTATTTTGCTGTCTATTAGCATATACTCACCCTGTTTCTCAGTTAAGTGATCTGTATTTTAATCCTCTTTCTATATGTGTCTGGTTATCATTTCATTTACTGGGTGCTTCCTATGCGTCAGACATTGAGCATGCCATGTGTGTCTAATTAAAATGAATTTATTAAAATCTTTGATTTTTTTCATTTAATATTATTGCCTAAACCCTTGAGTAATCTCTCAGTAAGTCATCTTTTCTCTTTCTCTAAAATGTGTCTTAAATCCGTGTATTCCTTGCATTTCAACTGTTGCTGTTTCTAGACTGAGTTAGTATTATACCTTGTTCTCATGATTGCAGAAAAAAAATCTGACTGGTCTTCTTCTTCATTTTCTTCTTCTCCTCCTCCTCCTCCTCTTCTTCCGGTTTCTTCTTCCCCTTCTCCTCCTCCTCCTTCATTGTTTTGCATCTTCAAGTCAAATCTGTCCACGGAAGACAGAATGTTTCTCGAATTGTGAAGAAACACCATCCCTAGATAACGCTACCATGGAGTATAATGCAACCCATCCTGCTTTGACCACTAAGTACTTCTGTGGTTTATATTTCCACCACGCTGCCACATACACCATTTTCAGAAGAATGCTGCTTTTTCTTTCTGTCTGTTTTGTAATCGCATTCTTTTCTGAGAGCTTGGAATGTTCTTCCTTAGAAGAGCATGGCTGGATCTGCTTTTTGTTGAGGGTCCAGCTTCAATGCCAATTCCTTGGGGGGGTATACTTTCTTTTTCTCTTCCAAAGTAACCACCCATTTCCTATCATGGCCCTCTGTTTTCAGCATAATTTTGATTATTTTTTCTTTATTTTAATATTTCCTAATTGACTTTGTCTCCCTCTATATAAAAAAAAAAACTCCAAAGCTTTGAAGGATCCCATTCATAGCTGTGTATAGCTGAATGCTCATGATTTAGAGTGAAATTTATTTTTCTTCATTCTCATTGTCATGTCATTTTCTTTTCTATTTTGAGAGAGGGTCTTAACATATAATTGAGCTTGGCTTGAAACTTGTTGTGTAACCTTGTAACTCTCCTGATTCTGCTAGGATTACTGGCACATGCCACTCACAGATTAAAGTGATTTCTGACACTGTCTATAACCATTTAATTTTTTTAATTCAATTGTAGACTTCTTCTAAGATCATGGAATACTATTTTAAGTTTAATGACATTATTATGATTTGATAGATCTTAAAAGCCAAGAATTTGCCTAGGGTTATATAAGTGTCATGTTACAGTGAGAATGTGTTCTCAGCGCTGTTAAAAACGGAGGGATGATTAGCTCAGGTGAGTATTACTCCTGGAAGAGGCTAATATGGTTCTTGAAGGATGGTTTAGCTCCCACAAGAACAGGCTGCACTGTAGCACAGCGAGCTGGCTCCTCACTCTTCTCCTTCCTCTTTCCCATTTGAACTCTTTGCCATGTAGATGCCATCTGAGACACTGGGTGACTTAGCCACAAGGCCTTCACAAGATACCCTTTGGTGTATTGTCTGATCTTTGACTTTTAACCCTCAAAGCTGTGTTCTAAATAAATATCTATTCTTTGTAGACTAGCCACAGCCAAGATTTGAATAACACTAAATATGGACTAAGGCAATATGAATATCTGAGTAGCATACTTGCCAGGCATATTTAAGGCCCCAGGTTCATGCTGAGTGCCACAAAAGAGCAGCTGCAGTTTCAGTAAAGCCTGTTCCCTTTAAAGTCAGTGATAAGATGTGGGGGCACATGTCAGTAATCTCAGCAGTGCAGTGGTGGAGGCAAAAGAGGGTCCCCAGACCAAGGCCAGCATAGATTAAATAGCCACACTGTTTCTCAAAAACAGAACAAAGAACAATGAAGCAAAATCTAATCACATATGCATGTATGATTTTTAGAAATTGCGTAGCGTATCAGTCAGTTACAGATCTACCTATAAATATTTGTGAATGACTTAGTTTAATTCTTTCCCAGAATTAAACTTTGAGACTTATTTGCAGGAAGGGTTTTCTGAGGGAGGGATCCTAGGTTAACTGGCAAGGGGATGGCAAAGTGGGACAGAATAGGAAAGGACTGCCACTAAGGGAAGCTGAATTAATTCTATGGGCGATCTCTGGAAGATGGTATAGAACATGTGCCTGGGTGAAATCCTAACTTAAAGCACAGAGACTGACACCTATAAATTTACTCACCAATTCTTGTCAGTCATGGGTTAAGCAGCCAAGGGCTGTTTTAGGGGCTTTAATCCCCCAAATGCCCACCGTGCTATAAGTGGGCACTGTGACGTTAGGCAGGACATAGACACTCAACAACAAAATACAGATGCTGATGACGGAAACTAAGCTAGAATTTACTGAAATTGGAAGGACCCGACCATACTAGGGGAAGCAGCTTCTTAACTTTATTAACTACCCATATGTGTGGTAATCTGTATGCATTTACAAGTGATTAGGAACAGCAGATGAGAGTAACTAAGTGAAAATCAAATATATGAGGTACATAAATCCAACAGTAGCATTAGAATGTAGACAGTATTCTAAGTATACTGGCTTTTATGTTGAATATATACATTGATATAGATAATAAGGCAATTTGTATTAAGAATTGTAGGTGTACTATCAAAAGTTATGCACAAGCATGCACACGTGCACACGAACACACATGGTGATATTACTATGTAACTTAAACTGCTGTGGTACTCATAGTCTTCCAGATTACTAAGTATTTGTGCTATAGTCATGCACTCCATACATGAGAAAGTTATAACTCTTCTTCGGGATGTATCAGTAATACACTAAACCTTTCTATATTTCCCTGACTTGTTTGTTTTGAGATGGGGGTCTCTCTACATAGCCCTGGATGTTCTGGAACTCACCGTGTAGATCAACCTGACTGGAACTCACAGAAATCTGCCTTCCTCTGACTCTCCAGTTGCTGGGATTGCAGATGTGCACCATCATGCCTGGCTTACTTTGAGACTTTTGATAACTCAAACCTACCTGTATTATACTAAGTAATGACCTATAAAGATGAGCATGTGCTGTGACCTAGATAATGAATGATTTCCTACATTGCAGTACTCTGTATTAGCAGATGTTGCTAAGTTAAGATTCTTGAGAAGATTGTGATCTGTGCCGTAGATGTGTAATGGAGTCCAGTGAATACCTTCTGGTATTTCTACATTCTTTTGTCCTGGAACAGGAATTTGGATATATGGATAGTGGTGAAGAAAGACAAGTTATTAGGAAAGAAACCATTCCCAAGAAAGGAAATAGGTCAGAACTGGGAGAAAGATCAGAGGCTCAGTGGCTCCAAGCAGAGAGGGTTATAATATTTTATGGCTCATTCGCTTTGTGCTGGTTTTTCTCTCACATGCTGTCCCATGCATGTTGTCTTGTTCAGGGGAGGTTTCTTGTCTTTCTCCTTGACTAATGGTTTCTTTTATCTTCTAATTTTGACCTTACTCCCTACCCTATTCTCCTGTACCTCTGGGTGGGCCCAGTGTAATAATGTGGGTCCTTATAAGTGCGATACAGAAGGTAGAGAGTTGGCTTCAGAGTAATGAGATGGCGCAGACTCCTCGGATCATAGCTGGCCTTGGAGGCAGTAAGGCCATGAGCCAAGCGGTGCAGACAGCTTCTTGACATTGGAAAGGCAAGACGGGATCCTTCTGTAGACCGCAGCACAGGCCCCATTTACACGTTGACCCCAACAGAATCATTTTCAACTTCTTACCTCTATGTTGTAACATAATGCATCTGTGTTGTTTTAAGCAACTCTCCTTGTGTAATTTATTCTAGCAGCAACAGGAAACCGTTATTTTTCCTAATCAAACACAGAGATATAAAGTCTTCTTTCCTCAAGTGAAAACAGTATAAAGAATTGTGGTTTTAAAATTATGGCAGCACTTCCATTTTCTGTATATATTCAAGTAGTTATAAATGCTAAGCTACAAGAAGAGATTTGAAATGTAAGTAAGTAACAGTGGGTTAAAATTCTTCCTAGTTACTCTCCATTAGCTCTCAGATAGTTTTACATTTCTCGTAGCTTTAAGTTCAATATCAGGAATATGAGGACAGCAAGTTTTCTTTTAGAAGTTTGTTGTATTAATTTGCATAATTCATCTTAAAATACATGCAGATTACAAAGTAGTGCAAACAATCTTGTTTGTCTCTCAGACAATGATAGTTGCAGAAGTCATCCCCAAAGTCAAACATTCGAAAGATAGAAACTATGCTATGTGGTTCTCAGTAGAGTGTTTGTAAATCAAACTAGCTGTGTGTATCTGCACCATGTAAGCCAGCATGGTTTATGTGTGGATGGATGCAGTAACCTTAGATACAGAACATATTTTCATTTTGGAAGATTTAGAAGACTGAATTTTATCTTTGCTTTAAAATGTTGGTAAAATTGTTGTGTTTTCTTCTCTTCTTTCCATCTATCTTAACATGAACAAAGATGCCTTGGGGTCACAAAAAAAAAAAAGAACCAATGATCTCTGATGAAAGGGTCACCCTAGATTCCAGTGACCAAAAGAGCTGCCTGCTGACAAGTTTGTTGCAATCCTCCAGGCTGCCACAGAGTCATGGCTGAGGAATCCACACAGCTAATGAATTCCATAAGGTGTTTCTCTCTTCCTAAGCCCCAGGCATGCAGCATTGCTGCTCCTTGTTCAACAGTGCAGACTCCAGCTCATTCTTGACACCCGCCGCCATTTCCTGTCCCTCCCCAAAGTCAGCCCCATACAGAACAACAACGCACAACTTTCAATTTAATTTCCAACAGCATCCCTCACCCTCAGCTGGTAGGAGCACCACTGCTGCAGCCCTGACGTGTCTCGCTGGGGTCAGACTAGAAGTGTGTACGAGAAACAGGGATAGATAAAGCAAAGCTCCACCACCTTAAGGATTTCACTTCATTGCTAGCAGTTCTAACAAACTGTCTTGGACCTGTTCCTCTCTATTTATTTCCATCATTAAGTTATAAGTAAGCACGGCTGAACAAAAAACGTGCCTCATGTTGTACTTTTGGTCTTAAGATAATACCAGGACCTGGACATTGGTATCATCCTACAAACAAGGAAACATTTCTAACAGTGACCAATATTGCAATTTTCAATTATGTGAGGGAATGCTTCTGAGTTAAGTGTGAGAAGAACCCTTGATAGAGAAAATGTGCACATTTATATCATAAGTTTGACATTTTTATTACAGGAAGGATTTTATTAAAGTTTTATTTCTAGTATTGAGAATAATTCCAAGGAAATTAGAGGTCAAGAATTTAAACATACTTTAATATAAAAAATTTCAGTCATATTACTAGTATTTTAGTAATGATCTTATATTGTACTTCCCATATTTTGTAGAAACAGAATTGTATGAGGTGTGATATTTATCCATCTGTTTGGTATGTGTCTATTTTTTTAAGAAAACCAAGTGACAGATTTGCAGACTGCTGGATGGCTCTGTGTAGATCTCATCCCCCTCCTTCACCTTAGCTAGGATTCCAGATCCGGAACTTTCACTCAAAGCATGTACTTATAGCTTTACCACATATGTTCAGGTCCTTCACTTTTCTGGATTATCTCATATCACACATGTATTCTTCAATATGGTGTAATGAGGGGATTGTGTGTGTGTGTCTGTGTGTGTGTTGGAGGGAATAGTGAATGATTTACTTTAGAAACCAAACACTGTTGATATCCAGATCTTTTCTGACTATGTAGAAATCAGATGTGAAATTCTCTGGAAGACGGGTATTCAGGCTGATTCAAACATTTCACCTAGTCAATCATTGCTATAGTGAATATTTCTGTTTCCAAATGAAATAGAATGTCTATTCATTATTAATCAGTTTATATATTCATACTTCATAAATTATCTCTTGAAATATTTTTTCTCTCTTTCTCTCACAAAGAGACTCTCTGTCTCCTAAACAGATAGTGTTTCTCTTTGAAACAGCCTTGGCTGACCTGAAACTTGCTCTGGAAACCAGGCTAGCCTTGAACTCATAGAGATTCGCCTGCGTCTGCCTCCCAAGTGCTGGGATTAAAGACATGTGCCACCATAACCACCCAAATTTTCTTAAATTTTACTTAAATCTTCTTAAAGAAAAATTAGCTGTGTATGTTTTCAAATTCTCATAGTTCCATTCCCTTATGAATTTTACTATCCCCTTTATACATAATTACCTGTTTTTAATTCTAAAATTCTTTCTTTGTAAATTCTAACTCTGAGTTAATCTCAGAAAACTGCCTACTTTGTATTCCATTAAAAATAGGTTATTTTGACCCTACATTATATTTTGACTATTTTATGTTAATGTTATTGTCCCAATTAATAGTCTTCCTATTTAAATACATTTTAACATTTTTTTAACTCTAGTTCAATAAAACTTTGATTTCTTTCCCATATTCTAGCTTTTAATAAATATATTATGTTTTTCTATCCTAAAATCATTCTTATAGATTTGAAACACTGACACTTTCATTATCAAACTCTGAATTTTATTCCTCCTCCCCCTTCTCTTATTCTTTTTGAAAATTGATCTATATATTTCTCTCCGTTCCCCTCTCTTCCTCTCCCCTCCCCTCCTACCCTTTCCCAAGGTCCCCATGCTCCCAATTTACACAGTAGATCTTGTCTTTTTTTTTACTTCCCATGTAGTTTAAATCCATGTATGCCTCTCTTGGGTTCTCTTTGTTGTCGAGATTCTCTAGGATTGTGAATTGTAGTAGATTGTAGGCTTTTTTATGTCTTAAAGCCACTTATGAGTGAATACATGTGATATTTGTCTTTCTGGGTCTCGGTTACCTCACTGAATATGATGTCTTCTAGATCCATCCATTTGTCTGCAAATTTCGAGGTGTCATTATTTTTTTTTCTCCATTATGTGAATGTATCACAGTTTCCTTATCCATTCTTTGGTCAAGGGGCATTTAGGTTGTTTCCAGGTTCTGGCTATGACAAGCAATGCTGCTATGAACATAATTGAACACAGGTCCTTGTGGTACAATTGAGTATCCTTTGGGTAAAACCCAAAAGGTAATATTGCTGGGACTTGAGGTAGGTTGTTTCCTAATTTTCTGAAAAATCGCCATACTGATTTCCAAAGTGACTGTACCAGTTTGCATTCCCATCTGCAATGAATTTTCCTCTATAATCCATGGTTACTTTTTTTCTTTTCTTTTTGTCTTCTCTTTGTAATAGATTTTAAGTATTTCTGCCATAATTACACTTTGTTCAAATTACTTGTTCTACTAATTGTTGATATCTGAAATAGTTTGAGATGTTTCAGGACTTCATAATTGTATCTGAAATGACACACTTTTTGACTTGTATGCGCAGTTCCATACATACACATCTGTTAATTCTGTGTTGAACTTTATACTGAAATCTTCCTAGAGGCTTGCTTTGTATGAAGGTTATATACAATATTAGTTAGGTTTGTAATTAAACTGACTTATTATATAGTGTACCGATGAACACAATATTGTGCATTTTATAATATGTAATACATTTTTATTGATAATATTAGTAGTGTCATATTATCTTCCTAAATAGCTTTCTTATATAGTTTATCTTTATTAATTCTTCTATTTCAAAGTGAATGTAATTTTGTCTTATGTGTCATTGTTTACATTGCTATTTATTTTAGAACAAACTCTGAATACTTTCATCTTCAATGTATTCTAAATCTATTTTATTAGTGATCTGCTAGAGTATGAGATGAACATTCACCCTCAGGCTTTATTTTACTACTTAGAATTAAATATGTGCCTGCATTATCATCATGGTTTTTAATAAGCACAAGTTTAATTTGTTTAATATTTTTTCTTTCTGTTTATTTCTCTTACTCATGGAAAATGTAATTATTTCATATTTATTTTTTTCAAAACAGATAATTTAATCTTAGATAAAAATCAAAACCAACTAGTTCTAGGGTTGGTAAGATGAGTTAGCAGGTAAAATGCTTGCTGTCCGAGCTTGGAGACATGACTGAGTTCAGATCCCCAGCACCCATCGGCATAGTGGAGGGGTCTTTAACCCTAGCATTTGGGCTGCATTAAAGATGGGGCCTGGTAGATCTCCAGAGCTTATTGGTCAGCCAGACTACCTAATTGGTGAGATCTTGATTCAGTGAGAAACAACCTTATCTCAAAAAGTAAGGTGAAGAATCACCAATGAAGAATGGAGTGTTATCCTCTGGCCTCCCCATGCACATGCATCCCTGTACATGCACTCGCCCATGCACATATATGCAAACGATCATGTCAACATATGCATACATCATGCACCCTCCCCCACACACCACAACTGGTGTTTTAAATTTCTAAGTAATTATATATTGTTTACTGATCTCTTGCAAGTTTCCATAAGTTCTCAGAATATATATTACTCAAAAATTTTAAAAGAACTATTTGGGATTTTTTTTTGCTTTTTTTTTTAAGAAAATAAGTATGTCTTGTCATGGAATATTTTTGGATTAGTTAATATTTCTAAATTTTATTTCAGCTTGTGTTAATAATTAACTGCAACTATGTGCAAAAATCATCTGAAAGACTAAGCTACATTCAGTTTACAGAGTGTATATTGCGACTCTTCTTTCTTTGCATTTATTTTCCAAGATTTTAAATCTTTTGATGATCTTACAGGGAGAGAAACTGGGTTTCAGTATTTAAGCTACTGTCCACCGCCCTGGAATATTCTTAATTTTTAAGATGATTGGTTACATTTAGGTACATTTTCTTTTTCTCTCTTTGATATCTCTAATATCGCCTTGACTTCTATATGCTTTTAGTGTTTAATATGATCACAGAATTTAGATTATCAAAGGATGGCTATGTATTATCAATGTTCTCTTTAAGAATAAAATGACAATTCATCTTATTTTTATTAATTAATCAATTAATTTTTCCCAGCCTGATTACAGTTTTCCTTCCCTCCTCTCTTGCCAGTCCCTTACTTCTATTCTGCTCATTGTCTTTTTTTATTGATTTTTGTTGAGCTCTACATTTTTCTCTGCTCTCCTCCCTGCCTCTCCCCTCCCCTTCAACCCTCTCCCAAGATTCCCATGCTCCCAATTTATTCAGGAGATCTTGTCTTTTTCTACTTCCTTTGTAGATTAGATTTACATACGCCTCTCTTAGGGTCATCATTGTTGTCTAAGTTCTCTGGGATTGTGATTTGTGTTCATCTTTTTATATGATTGACTTTCCCAGTTGCTTAGATCAATCTCCATTTTATATTGTTTCATTGATTGCCTATTTTCTCCCTACTTGAGCTGTTTTCTCATTTGAAAAGTACCATTAACTCCTATTCATTTGTTCTGTATTTTGGTTTTATACCATAAACTCCTTCAAAATTTGTTCATTTCCCTTCTGTGTTGGTTTGCTTTGTCATTCATTATGGTGAGTATCCTTTACTTCCATAGTTACTCATGACCTATTTATACAGAAAATACAGAAAAATCTTTCTCTCACCTTAAAAGAAATGTTATAGATGTTATGATAGTGATGTCTAAGATGTGGGGTTAATACAGAGCTAGTTTAATGTAGTTTTGATAAAGTCTAAAATTTTAGGAAGTGCTGATACATGTGCTAGATGATCCTGTACATATCTTAAATGGCTTTACCAATCTCAGTTTATTTAAAATATTGATTTTTATTTTTGTTGTAGTCTTTAAAAAATATTAGTCTTGGTTAGAAAGATGACTCAGCAGTAAGAGCACTAACTGCCCTTATAGAAGACCTGTGTTCAGTTCTCAGGACTCACATTGGACAGCTCAAAACTGCCAACAATCTTAGTTCCAAGAGTTTAGATATGCCATTCTAACCTGCATATACCTGCACACAGGTGGTGTACATTAATCCACAGAGCCATTTAAATACAAACATAAATCTAAAAATATTAATGTAAATTCAAGATTTGTCAAAGAAAATAATTATTGCTGGGCCCAAACTGCTTCCTTCTAAAATCTGTTTAATGAAGCCACCTTGGTTATTATGTGTATGACGAACCTAAGGCATCTAATCTTTGTTTCTGACACTGGGCTTCCAAGCACATTCTTTATATTTTTTGAATGAGGACTGTGGCATTTTTTTAAATGGTGTTTTCCTTTTTACTTACATAATTTGCTTCTGCCTTAATATACTTTTCTTAATTTTCAAAAAACACTGACATCAACAAATAATTATAATTAATTCATTTTCTATACCCTGACCTACTAAAGAATCACATTTTCAGTTTGCAATGTGAGTTCGCAACTATCTTGACTTGCCTATAAGTGCATCTCATTCCCTCATGCTTCTTTTTTTAATGCTTATATAAACCACATTGCTAAAACTTATGCATGATGTAACAGGATACGGTCCCATGATATATTTCCATGATGTCAAAGCTTTGAATTATGTAAATAGAAACATGAAGCAGAAGCGTTGCCACTTCTTCAATATGCACTATCACGTGGCATCATGCATAGTCAAGTAAGGCTCTCTATCTCCTTATCTGCATTTTTGCAAAGTGCACATCTCTGCATTATCTATGCACTCAGGCAGTAAGTTTCTGCATTTGGTTAATAAACCCAGCAAACAAAAGTTTATCTACATCTGGCATCTGCTTTCCTTTTGTGAATTTCCATGAATAACTAATGCATGGTGACCTTTGATAATTTCTGTGTTTGCTTAGAATTTCAATGGTGGTTCATGTTATTTCTCTGATACCGGGAATTTCAAGATGACAACCAACCTCTTCATAGTTACTTGCCTCACGTTGGAATTCATAGGATTAACCACCCAAATGATACTCAGCATTAAGTTTTACACTAACTGGTACAACTTTCTTAAATATAATAACCTCGAACAAGATAATATGAGAATTATGAAGATGGGTGGTCATATTTTTAAAACTATTTGGTAAGGATTTTTTTCTCTTGTATGTTACAGTGCAGGAAGCTAATAAATGACACACACTGTGCTGGGAGGATCCTGGTGTTCTAGATCTTAGCAAAACACCTCGTTTCTCTTTTCTCCTCTTTGACCTTAGCTTCCTCTTTCTCCTTTCCCCTCTTCCCCGTCATCCTTTGCTCTTGACTTTCTGGTACTCATATATCATTTGTTTTTCTTAGTATTTGGAGAGTTTCCCAAAAGGCAGACATTATTAGCCTGATGTGAATTAGTTTTCCCTCCTTCTAGACAGAGTCTAGGCAGAGAATGGGCAGCACAGGTTTACCTAAAGTAGGCAGAGCGGAAGGTAGTTTTGTCCCCTCTGCTTGTCACATTAAATTGGTGGGAAAAAATAAACTCAAGGAACTAAGAAATAAAAATTTATCTGCCTGATATCTTCCTTACTGTCTCTTACAAGTTACTTATCTTCCATTATGTTGATCTCATCCCTCTACGTTACATTCCTGAAAACTTCCAGATTAGAAAGAACTGCATCTCAGGAAACCATTTCTTACGTTGAACTGAGGCTTTTGGCTTTATACATTGGCTCTGATTGTATAAACTGAGTAATTGAAAACATGTCTTCTGCAGGTCAACACAATAAGTACATGCAAAATAATGATACATCTTTTGTTTGTTTTCCATGCTGCATGTGTATCCACAGTGCCATTAATAACACATTAGGCAGCCGGACTTGTAGCTGTTGTTATCCCATTCTCTTGAAATACAACAATTGCAATTACAATTGGACACATACGGCGTTTGTCAAGGGCCTAGGTCATACCCAGGCAGGCCATGGCACAGTTTTGGCAGGCTGTCATACGTATGGCTAGTAAGAAATTTCTTAGGTCTTTCCACTCCATTTCCCATGAATCCTTGATAAACAAGGGTATTTAGGTTGTGTGCACATTTATCGAGACTATTTTTTACACAATTGTCCCTTAAACCAGATCTAAAATTTCCATAAGCTGAGCAGCAAAGCCCACAAATAACCCCGTAGTTCTTGACAGATTTGGGTAGCGTGCACTGCAGACAGAATGCTGTAGAGACTCATGCCACACGGAATGCTCACCCACCAAATTGTCAAGGACCCATGAGTCAGAGTTTAAAGAGAGGGACCCGAATTTATATATTTTAAGCATAATGTGTTTGTATTTGTTCACTTTCAACAAAGGCTTTAGAATGACTGTTATAAGGAAGACAGTAGCAGTGATCATGCAGGCAAGTAACTGAGCAACTGGGTGACTCATATCAGAAGTGATAAAATGTCTTCAGTCCTCAAGAAAACAGTGACATCCACACATCCATAAGGATCTGTGACTAGTGTATGACTCAGGGCCTTCTGTCACTGTCTTTGTACTTTATTTCATCAGGTGGTGGTGGAAGTTTGTCAGAAACTGTCCACTCAGACAGAAGTTATCCAGGAGTGCACTACCGCCCTAGATATAAGGGTGTTTCAGAATTGCACAAATAATGTAAGATAGTCTGGATAGATAGTGCAGACTCTAGAGGAAAAACATCATGGAAGAGAGTTTGTGTTTTTTCTCTACAATTTAGTAACTTATTCAGAACTTCTCTTTAAACTTCAGGTTCATCTTACATATTCTGACATGCTCTAGCTTGAAGTGTGTGCAATAACCATGTATATTAATAATCTGCTCTGATTCTGGTCAAGATAAAAATAAAAATATTCATATCTCTAAAGATGAAAATTACATTTGTAATATTAGGCTGTGGCTGCTAACAGCTCACCTGCTGCACACTGTAGGATGCCCGAAGCATTTTTACTGAAGTTTGCACATATAATCTATTATATTGCTCTCAGTTGGACCTGAGTTCCCTAAAGAATGAAGCCATTTTTCTTAATTTAGAGAAGAGTATTCTCATGTCATAATGAAATTTTAGTCATGAACATTGCAGGATTTATAAGAATACAAGGTGGTTTTCCTCCTGAAAATGTGTGCAGGCTGTCCAATCTTCTCCAGATGCTCTGATCAGCCTGTACATCCTAATGCAAACTTCATTTGCCCAAGGGCCCGTTAACAATAAATTATGTTTATGAGTTGGCACCTGATACACAAACAATGCAATTGATTTTGTTCGGTTTTTTTGTTGTTGTTTTGTTTTGCTTTTTGGTACCAGTGATTGAACCCAGATCACTGCACATGATAATAAGCCACAACTGCCTTTATAAAAATAATTTCATGGCCAATGACTTTATATTCATATTTAATCAGCAGATTTTGGGAAATGAATGTGCAAGATTAATTGCAGCCAAACATTGTCGACATAAGGAGACACTCATTCTCAGAATGACGTTTTTATTACATTCAAATTTTATTAATACTGTAAGCATGAAAAGTTTTGAGACAGGTAGTGCATTTGAGAATACATGACTATGGCCTTGGAAGCAGAGTAACAGACCGGAAGCCTAGCTTAGAATTAACATGCACTTGGTATGAGTTCAGTAGCTAACACCAAAACCAAATCAATCCTGACATGGCTGAACCAAACAAACATAACAACACTGCTACAATTCCATGATAGTAGCTATTTTCCCTTTTCAGAAGGGAGACTAGAGCTTTTGGAAATCCAAACTTGGATGCCTTTGTGTGAACTTAATTATAAATAAAATTAAGCATAGGATGGAGATTTGAGGCCGTAGGTTAAATGGCATTTATTCCACATTTACTTTATTGTTAGTATTATGAAGGATTTAGAAAGGTTATATTTCTTTAGCTTGTAGGATAAATGTTTTAAAACTCAATAAATATCATACACCATTAAATGCCTTAATATAGTCACCATTCTGTATAAAAATAGATAAACAAGTTTTGATTTTCCTTGATGAATTTTAAGCCAGTTATTTACAATTTGTATCATCAGACATGTTTATAAGTATCTATAAAAGCATTATTATATATACTATGATACACATAGCATATATACATATGTATGTGATTAAAATATGGGTTGTTTTTATATATATTATAAAACTTATTTTTAAATTTTGTACATTTTTTGCATATAACAATCACATGATCGTACATGAAGAATACCATCTTAAATCTATTGTCATTACAAGACTTTTAGCCACTTAACCATATTTTATTATTCTGTAGTACAATTTTTATTGGCTATAAATTCTTATTAATGAGGAAAACATCAAATCAGCAGCCACCTAATTTACTAGGGATTTTCTTGTCCTAAATATTTTGACTGCTGTGTATTATCCACATAAAAATAGATATTTTGGAAACAAACTTCAATGTTCCGCTCTGCCTTCAGTCATTTCAAGGAGAGCATCCCCAGGGAAACCCACACTGAAAGGTACTGGGTGAGTCGTCCATTGTGCTCAGCAGTTTCCCTCTCTACCTTTTCCTGTTTCATTCTTACTTGTTAAACTCCTGGCTTCCCTGGGTTGCTCTGCTTTTGTTGAGTTTATCTGGCTTTCAGTGTTAATTCTTCCTGTGCCAACATTCACTGAGCTCGCCTTTGGAGCTTGACTCACCTCCTTGCCATCATGATAATTCAGTATAGGGATATTTTATTTCGGTTTAAATAAATAAAGCTTGCCTAAATTAGATCTGAAGGGCAAAACTAAGCCACTAGAGGTTATCCAGGCAGTGGTGGTGCAAGCCTTTAAACCTAGCACTCCAGAGACAGAGACAGACAGATCTCTGTGAGTTCAAGGCCACATGGGGCTACACAAGCTCAATGCTGAAACAAATCCAGGTGGAGGTGGTTTACACCTTTAATCCCAATACTAGAGAGTCATGCCTTTAATCCCAGCACTAGAGTGGATATAAAATGGGAGGAGAGAGAGGCTTAGTGTGCTTAGTTTGCATAGTTTGCAGTTAGCCAGCCTTGGTAGAGGTAAGACTTCTCCAGTGGCTTGGCTCCTTTGCTTTTCTGATTTTTGGAAAAGCAAACCCCAATATCTGTTTCTGGGTTTTTAATATTAGTATTTAATTCAGTATTGCTCCTGTCTGAAATTAGGAGATACTTGACAACAGGTGATCTTGTTGTCTCTAGAACCTGGCTCAGTTCTAGCCAAGTAATTATTTTATGAGATAAGCTTAATATTTGACCTTTCACGTCATTGTGAGCAAATCCTACATTGCAAATATCAGAGAGATTTGAAGAGAGCTGACTGGGAAAAGAATTGCTGTGCATAATTTTACAATTTAAAAGTCATTCCTAAGGGAATAGGTTAAAGCAGTGATTGGCCGTTATGTGTACCACGTGTTGTAGTCCTCAGCATGGCCAGAAAGATCATTGTGATGAGACGCATTTAAACCTGATCAGGTTGAGTTTTAAAATGACTGCTGATATTATTTGAATGTAGATTTAAGAATGTAATAAGATGGAGAGTTTGAATTAAGATGGCTGTAATTCCAAACCTTTGATATTGCTCCTAAGTCATACATATGGATGTCATGTAGAAGAAGTGGAAGGGAAGGAAGTGATTAGAAATTGCTGTTTTAATGGTTGACCATTCAGTGTCTTTTTCTAAGAATGGCAAACGCCAAGGCACTGCGGAGTATGGATAGATATAATTTGCTTTTCCTTCTTTTATACATGTATGATCTTGGTTTCAGTCCAGGTTATTTTCTTTCTAATGAGCAATCCATTCAGCAATACTCAAAACAAATATTTTAATTCATAACATGCATTAAATAGATTTCCAAGCAAAGGTTACACTTTATCTTTTTTTTTATTAGCCACAGCATAATATATTGTAGATTGTATAGAACACCATGTACTCTATTAGCCTTAAATTAGGAACTAAGGGTCTGAGGTACCACATACACAGCATATCTCAGTAGCTTCTGGCAGTTTCCCAATGGCTCTGATACTAAAGATAACCATAGCAGATAAATCAAGCCCCAAAGTGGACTCTCCAGCCCAGATTGCTCAAGCTTTAATGTGCCTGTGTAATCTCCCAGTGCAATCTTCATCACTGCCTATTACACAGCTGCCTCTGCCTAGGGCACTAAAGTGATTTACATAACCTAAGTCATTATTCTAACAATTAAATCACTTGGAATTAGCACATGCACTTTTTTCTTTCTCCAATATTAGGCCTTGAAGTCAATTGAACACAACTCTCCATATGTTCCATAATGTTATAGAAAGCAATGGTTTAATAGGAAGGCAAACAAACCAGAGCTCTTAGACTGCAAACAAAGACATGTTTATTCAGGTGACAAAGAATAAAGAAAATGCAGGAAATATTGGACGATGGTGTTTCAAATTTAGAATGTAAAAGTATCTTTCAGCTTGATTTCCCCTTTCACTACTTCCTTTTTCTTTCTTTAATCAGATTTGAACAATTCTTTTTAGCCTCATCAATTAATAGGTTAACCAGTAAATATGAACAAGTTTATTGAGTATTGCTATTGATCTTTGATTGCAGAGTCCCTTGTTTCATGAAAAATAAATATCTGTGCTAATGGCCAAGATGATTTACTTTTGCTTAGATAATTTTGTGTATTTAATTTTTGGTTTCTGTTAGCATTTATTTTTGTTATTCTGAGATGTGTGAATAATGCCATATATGCATCAAATATAAGCTCAATCATCTATAAGTCTAATAAATAAATATTTGTTTTATTAGGCAAGGCTGAGTTTCATCCAAGTGCCTCTATGAGAATAAATTGAAGGGCTTTTTCCCATGTTCTGAAACAATCTTGAGTTTATACTTTAATCATGTTCCCCAACTGACTTTACAGCTTCTTCCACCAAACTCACAATCAGGTGAAGCAAAAGGAGGGCCCACTTGTTATCCCATTGTACATGAAATGAGCTAGAGGCTGACTACTTGGGAGACTAACCTTGCTGTATCAAGCTACAAATAAAAGAATGAGTGCCAAAAACAGGTGGAACCTGAAAAGTTGCTGTTTAAATGTTATATGATGTGTTTTATAAAATGACACTGTGAGTGCCATTATACTTTATTTTTATTTTTCTATTTTTGTGGTTCTGGAAATGGGACCCAGAACCTGATGCTCACTGGATGACTACTCGGCCTCCAGATGTAATATGAAGCTCTTGATACTTTTAGGTTTAGGTACTTGTCTGAATTTCGACCCTGAAAGGACTCTGTACAGAGTTTGCTATAACTTACTTGTCCATTGCATGTTTCAAAAATTTCAAAATATAGTTTCATATTTAGACTGGCATTTAGAAAGCATCAACTGATTAGCTTTTATTTCTTAAAAGATTTCAAAACATTCCTAATGGCAAGCTGTAGTTTATTACTCTCTTTTGCCTGGCTTATTATATTTGTGTTTATGCTTTGTTTATTTTGTTTTTAAATTTTATCTTTTAAAGTCTGGTATTTGATTCTTCATATGGAAGTGTTTTTATGAATTCTTTGAGAATTTTATACATTATATTTTGATCGTATTCACTCCTCTTCTCCAAAACCTCATAGATTCACCCCTTTTCTATACCTATCCAACCTTGTAATCTTTACTTCTTTAAACCTCGTCCAGTTCAGTTATTTCTGGCTGTGTACTTGGGTGTGTGGTCATGTACGGAGTCTCTTCCACACCAGGGTCCATGCCTGTTGACAGAGGTTTTCTGTTCTGCCCAGTCTCACAGCCAGTCAGTCCCAAAGAAACACAAAGAGGTCTACATTAGTTATAAACTGATTGGCTTATTAGCTCAGGCTTCTTATTAACTCTTACATCTTAAAATAGCCCATTAATTCATGTCTGTGTTAGCCACGTGGCTTGGTGTTTTTTTTATCAGCGAGGCATTCTCATCTTGCTTCCTCTTGGTCTAGATGATGACTGCAGACTGAGTCTTTTATGTTCCCAGAATTCTGTTCTTGTTGCCCTGCCTCTACTTCCTGCCTGGTCGCCCCTCCTATGTCTCCTGCCTGGCTACTGGTCAATCAGGGTCTTATTAAAACAATACAAGTGACAGGATACAATACCATTGTCCCACAGAACATGCACTTAGAAAACTGCCGCCCTGTCTCCTGACAACTATCCATAGTCACTAGCTTGTCAGCTGAAGGTAGGACAGCCTAACCCTCTGCTCTTTCCTTGCTTGGATTTCAGGTGACTTGTGCTTGCCATCACAATGTTGAGTGTGCAACTGCCCTGTTGTTTCAGGAAAACACTATTTCCTTATTTCTTTGTAGTCAATTTCCACCTCTGGTTCTTACAATATTTTTTAACCTACTCTTCTACAGTGATTTCTGAGTCTTGGCTGGAGGATGTGTGCCATAGATGTCCATTTAGGGCTGAACACTCCATAGCCAGTTATTCTTTGCCCTTTGACGAGCTGTGGATCTCTATGTTAAATGCCATCTACTGAAAAAAAAATCTTCTCTGCTGAGGTATGAAGGATACACTAATCTGTGAGTATGAAGAGAAGAGATCAGGAGTGGGTTTAATGCTATGTCCCATTAGCAGAGCAACAGGTGCAGGTTCTCTCCTAGGGCATATGATGTGTCTAGCCCTAGGTTCTTAGCCCCAGTCATGGTTCCAGGTATGTATTCCATCTTGTGAACTGGACCTTCAGTGTAATCAGGAAGTAGTTTGTTACACTCACGACATTCATGTCACTTCAATAACACTGAGCTCATCTGCCAAGCATGCTATTATTGTACTTCTCAGAGTTCGCAGCCCGATACTATAGATCAGTTTTCTCTTCTGGCAGTGTCATAGCACCTTCCAGCATTTTGAAAGCTAGCCAGTAGAGATGAAGCTTTTGTTTCAGCACCAGCTGGATTTATCCATGTTCTACGACTCAAATAAAGTTCTGGAGTGTAAGGAAGAGCAGTAACATGAGTCTGTACTTTTGGGGGGTTAGTGGGACCTCACTGGCCAATAAATCCAGTAGAGATTGCCCATTTCCAGCACTGTACTTTTTATTTTATAATCTGTGGTGTGTAATAGAGCATGGTTAACCACTCTAGGGTAAATTAATTTAAATTCTTTTTATGTGTGTATGTTTATAGTTTAGGACACTTCTGTAGTGGTAGTTTTTCATATGAACTTTCCAGAAAATCTTTGGTGTTATTTATCACTCCCTGTGTCCATTCTCCTCTACCAGGTGCTCTATCCCGCATATCATTTAACCCACCCCTTTCTAGCATTTCCCTTTAACCCTTTATATCACTGTGTTCTGTTTTCTCTCCCTTGTCACCATTTTCCAGTGGCTTCTACAGTTTCTAGACTGCTGTGAATGTTCACAAGTATTTTGCTTTGAGACAGTCTTTCTGTGGGGCCAAATTTAACCTCAAAGTCACTGTGTAGTCCAGGGTAGGTTCAAACTTGTGATTCCTGTCTTTTCACCTCTCAAGCTCTGAATGTGCACTATTAGATATATCCTAGCATCTCAAGCAGACATCACATAGCATTTACTTTCTATTTGATACGTTGTTGATATTTTGCAATCAAACAACCTTAATTAAGCCACCAAAGAAGGTGGCATAATCCCTAGTAAAGTTAGTAAGGCATAATTATACTCATTTGTTGCTTTCTTCATGTACGAGTTATAAAGAAATAAGAAACCTACTCTGAAGTAGGACCAAGGTTGAAACTTGAAATATTTGAAGTATTGATGTGATTTTTCTAAAACAGGTTTGATTTGACAAAAAAATACCACAGTTATGCAAGTAGACTCTTCATATAATGGATCTATTCAAAATATTAACTTTTATTGAAATATATTTTTTGTTTATCAATTAAAGAAAGGTCTTTTTCAAATCTCCATGAGCTCTCAAATAAATTTTTAAAACTTTTTTGAATAATTCTGGGTTAAATCTACAGATGCATTTTAAATATAACCCTTTATGTGAAATAAATAAGTATAAGACATTAAATGTTTTTTGCATAACCTTATTATATAATCCTGGTGTTTCAATTAACTAATTTTCATAGTGGTTTACATTTCTTTTTCAATGTTATTTTACATTTGACTTTCGAATGTTTACTACTTAATGTGACAAAGTGGGTGGTCTCTTAAATTATTGTTACCACGTTTTTTTTGTGATGAGTTCTATATTTGCATAACTATTTAAAATCTATGCACACTAATAAATTAGACATTTTGTTTAAGTATTTTTAAAATTGTGGACCCAGAAGATCATTATTTTAAATGGCATCCTTAAACATAAAATCAGATAAGCCTCTCTGTATAAGTAGTTTATTGATAAATATTTATTTCATTGTTTTGTCTTTTTGTATTGGTTATTTGAGCAAATTTAGGAATATGAAAAACATCTAAGTGATTATAAAATAGTAAATTTACAAAAGAGAAACATTTATAATAAGTATGATAAATATTTGCATTGAAATGAATGATTATATGCAAGTCTTTCATTCCTTGTATGTGTATATATTTAAATTTTAAAGTTCCAAGCAGGCATCTCAAGGAAAATTATTTAATGTTTATTGATGTCTATTTTGTGTCTCAAGCATTGTACGGAATTCTACCAAGGCGTCCCTTTTAATCATCACAGGGATTCACGAAGCAGATTCCAGCCTTTTTAGAATAGAATTGAAGCAAAGAGAAACTAAACAACTTACTCAATTTCCACAGCTGTCAGTGAAAGATAAATTATGTGCTCAGGCCAGTTCACATGTGATGCTATCCAAATGGCCAAGAAACAGTGACCATAACCTAAAGACTATTCTCTTTGCTTCTATTTTGGGTGCACAGAAAAAAATGTGATTTTTAATTTTAAGCCAAAAGGAAACAGTTGAACTGAACTACAGATATTTGTATAAAATATGGTGACAACATTGTGTAAATATGTTTAGTTTGTGGGTGAATTCTACAGACTCAGAGCAAGGTAATTCAAAGTTATTGTCCAAACCATTCATTTGTTTAATTTTTTTTCTTGCAATAGTTATAGTTTTTATTTTTTCCAAAATGATTCTCCCTATTCAGTAAAAACTTAGACTTGGAACCCTTAACAAATTTTCTGCTAATAAAAATTAATGTAAATATCTCCACAGTCAAAAGATGTTTTTTCTCTAGCAGTAAGCAGTGATTATAAAAACTTTTTTTTTCTTGCTATTTGGTCTCTCCATTTCAGTTAAGGTGGATTAGTTTCCAAAGCCTTTGGTGTTGTAGGATTTATAAAAGGCTATGTATATGTCACAGTTTAATGAGACCGATCTTAAATATTTTTCCATACCATACTAAAATAATTTCATGATCTTTCCAAGTGATGAATTTTAAAATACTCAAATGTCAGGCATCCCTTTACGGTGGTATTTATTGACTGTCGCTACAATCTCTCCTCACACTGGGAAGTCAATACTAAGTTTCCTTGAATCCGATGTAAACTTTTCAGTTCCTGTAAAAAGGACCCTGTTCAGAAGCCTGTTTTTAAACTATTAAACTAGGGTTCCAGAATTTCCTTTCTACACTGAACTCTTCTTCTAATTCCATATAAAGAAAAAAATAGGAATTTAATTTCTGTACAAATTTCTTTCAAAAGCCTCTGTCCAAAATACCAAGTGCTGAAATATAAAAAAATATTCAGCGTAGCATATGCTAATTTAGGCCTTTTTTTCTCTTTTTCTTTTGTTCTTTTTTTTGATTGCTAAATGATAGAACAGCTAAATGACCAACATTCAAACTGTGGCCCATTCTTTCCTATTACAAATGTGAATTACTTAATACTGTTGTTATTTTACTAACTGTGCTTTGTGTGTATACAAAATAAAACAATTTTAAATTGCGAAAAGCATGCAATAATTAATATTCTGGTGAAATAACAAGCAGGGATTCCATTTTTGATGCTAAAGTAGTTGATAAATCAATAAAAGAGGAATGATGTTTAAAATTCCTAGCCATGTGAATAGCTGAAGTCAAGTTTTTATTTATGCTTAAATTCTGTTTTAGATAAATAGTAATAAGAGGCAAATGTTAGATGAACATGTTTGGCTAACATTAAGGAAATGATTAGTAAATGATACAGGAAATACTCCATGAGAAGAGAAAGCATTATACAGTAAGGGGAAAAAAGTTCTCAACAGATTGGATTATAAACAGATTCCAAGAATCAACAGGGTCCATCAAAATATGTACTTTCTAAAAAATGATAGAAAAAAGACGATGAAGGAAAAGAAGAAAATGCTAAGAGAGAGGCAATATAATAAAGTTAAAATACAATAGTTACTTAAAATGCAAGAGAGTTAAAACCAGGTTTGCAAGGCTAGCTAAGTAAATAGTCAAGTAAATAAATTAATAGTTTAAAAGTAAAAGAAATACCTTAAAAGGTAATTTCTCTCCTCCAAAGCAAGAACTGATTCCAGCCACAGATGACTTTAAAAAGCTTATATTGCTTGATTTGCTAGTCATTTGAAGTAAAAAAATAAAATGCATGGTTAATTATTTCAAAGTGAATTCATTGAATATTTTGCTTAACTGAAAATTCATAGTTATTATGCTATTTAATTCTTTAATAACATTATTATTATGAAATTTTATAGCTTAATATTTTGTTACTATTTCTACATAGACATTTTATAAATGAGACCTTCAACTTGAGATATGGCATATAACATAATGATTAGTTAATATGTACTTGCAAACACCTGCAATTCTCCAAATACTTTTTTCAGATAATTTTACACTTATTTGGCTTGCTCCTATTTAATTTTTGATCTCTCATTATTTTTAAAGCATAACAATAAAGTATTTGAATATAACTTTGTTAAGATAGCTGTTCAAGTATTCTATTTTTGAAACAGGGTTATTTGGAAAAATTCATATATTCTCTATAAATTCTTTAGAAGATATTTGATGTATCCTTTATTCACAATTTTAGATTGTCTTTAATTCTCTTTAAATTTTAGTATGTTTATTTATTTATTGTGTGTGCATGTCTATGTGTGTGTGTGTGTGTGTGTGTGTGTGTGTGTGTGTTTGTATTTGGGTGTGAGAGAGAGGCAGGGGGCTCAGTTGCATTAGTTAGAGGACTATTTTTAGACAAGTTCTCTCTTTCTGTCTGTGGGTCTCCATTATTGAACTTAGAGTTTCTGGCTTGGAGCTTGTTGCCTATACTAGCTGAACTGTTTTACTAGTCTTTGTCTTTTATTTTTCTTAATGCTTTGCATTGAAGAGCAAAATTGTAAGTTTGGTTAATCCAATGTATTCTTCTTTTCAAAAGTTCTACTTTTAGGTGTCATGTCTGAGTTTCAAAGAGTTCACAGTCACAAAGACGAAATTACATTTGGTGCTGTGCATGTTGTAGTTTCCACTCTGGATTGAAGGAAGATCTGAGTTTTGGTTTCCCCCACAGAACAAATCTCTAGGTTTCAGGTAGGACTTGAAAAATGGTTTTGCTTAATGGAATGAGGATAGTAGCTTAGAAATATGAAGGCAACCTTGATCTTTAATGAAACCTTAATCAATCTACCAACATATTCTCTGCCTCTTCATTTCCATTTTTTTGCATAGTAGCCAGTGCATGAATAGCACTATATATTTGGAGTTTTTAATCCCTCTTCATTTAATCATTTTTATAAGTAGGCACATCTATTCTGCTTTTTCTCGCCGGGTAAACCTATTGATCTTCATCCTAAAAAATTGTACTCCCCTACACGCAGCATGACTTCATTTCTTTTTATCTCTGAGATTTTAACATATTACTCTTATTTTAGTAGATTTGGAACAAATCCAAGCTGTAAGCCTGCATTCAACCTGTCATGTTTTATTAGACTCTGAAAGATTAATCTTTCACTTCAAGTTATTTGTTCACACATTTTCTGTTCATGTTTGTGTATGTCTGGGCATGTGTGCTTAGAGGGGACATGCATGAGTGTACAGTCATTTACATGGCAGAAGTGCCTTTCTGTACTGCTCCCTGGTTTACTGCCTTGACTCAGATCTCATGTGGAACCTAATTTTCGTCCATATTTTGAAACAATATCTCCTATAGAGCCTAGTGCTCATCAATTTGCCTAGGATGACTGCCCCAAATCCCACCCCCCCAACACACACACTGGTCTTCCTGCTTCCACCCACTGACCAGCCTCAGTCATGAAATTAAAAGCACATGCCACTGTGCCTATGGGTACTGGAAGTATAAATTTGACCCCCATACTTGCATGGCGAACGCCCAATTTCTCACATGTAATTCACCTGATCTAAGCTCTTACCTTAGCACTTAATGCAGGACATGTATCTAAGACTAGGACAAAATGAAGGAGGAACATTACAAGATTTGAAGATGTTACATGACATCGCTTTGTCTTTGTCAAGGCCTGTGACTGTCCTTGCTTATGTAAGACTTGCACAAGAGATGTCATTGATATTTTACCTTCACAAAGCAAACCCTATACAAATTACATTCACCAATACTGATTTCAAAGCCCTGACTCCCAATTTTATCTTTTGGTGCACTTCTGAAATTTGGTACCAATGTGTTGCAGGGTGGATGTACTTGTGTGTGGAACATGGTTATGACTGTACTGGTATGTGCTCCCTGTGTATGCACATGCAGAGAACAGAGCTTTAGACTTTTCTCTACTACTTCCTTGACACGGATCTCATACTGGACAAGCTCACTTTTGATGTTGGTTTTCTAGTAGAGGCAACTTAAAGATCTGCTAGTTTGTTACCACCCATTACTGGGGTTACATGCACACACTTTGCCATACTTTTTTTGTGGGTCTGAGGATCAGAACTCAGGTCCTCATGCTCTCATATCTGCAGAGCAAGTGTTTCTACCACCGAGAGCTTTCTACAGTCCTGTTTGGTAGATTTCCATATTGGTACTTTTGCAACTACCTTTATCCTTACATGCTCTTCATCTTTATTTTCTGTTATGCTAGGGCTGTGATTCAGGTAAAATGGTGTTAGTTGTCTGTGAGTAGTAGCAGTAGTCAGTGGTAGTCATTAGCCAGTAGGAGGCTTGGCCCAGGCATAAATGACAGCCCAGTAAGACGTTATATATCAGCACTGGTGCAGTACAGGTGATTCTGTCTTCTCTGACTTTAGGTTTCAGGTCTTTAGGAAGGAGATGAAATCAGTATTTCTTGCATTAGATTAAATGGTCCTTATAAAACTTCTTATAACAGTCAGCTGTTCATATTACATTTTAGTTGGTTTAAAAGGAAATTTTAAAAAATCAGATAAAAACATAAAATTTCTGTGTTTATTATTCTTCCTTTTGCTTAGCCTAGTTGGAAAGTTACAGTACTAACATGGTGAAAAACTTGGCTGAAATATAAATATTCTTTCAATCTTCCCTCTTAGAAGGAAATTGTGTTTATTTTCTCTATTCATGATTGAGATTAAAAAAGGAAACTCTCCTAAATACCAATGTAGAAACAGTTACTTTTGGAGCAGCTTTAATGAAATTACTTTTAGTTGCTTTTATATGGCTTTCTGAAAGTTATCAGAGATGCTATTTCACGATGTGACAAATGAAAAGAAACTGCTTACCTGCACCCTGTTATATTGTTTTCTAGAGAAGAGGTGCTTAGAAACAACAAAATAGGTGTAGAGGGGAGTAAATAAGAACAAATGAAGCAAAAAAAAATGAGTGAGGATGTTTCCACAGTGCCATAGATGGCATGAAAGACATAACAGGATATAAAATAGAATTTGTGGCTCGGGATATCAAGTTATATCAGATGGACGTCTGTAGTGATAATTTGACATGTATGTTGTCCCTTAGTGACGAGAAGGTGCCAGCCACATATAGTGTTAGGAGAATATAATTCTATGAAATAGAAGAGATCTTTGCCTAGGTTGTTTGCTTAAAATAAACTTAAAGATTGTTAAGACGCTAAAATTCTAAAAGCAGTGGTTCTTAGTCTTTCTGATGCTGTGACCTTTTAATATAGTTCCTCGAGTTGTAGTGACCCTCAACCATGAAACTATTGCATTGCTCCTGAATAACTGTAATTCTGCTACTGTTATGAATTGTGGTCTTTTTTTTTTTTTGAGATAGATGTTGGCCAACGTGGTCATGACCCACAGATTGAGAACCACTATTAAAAGTGAGGCTTAGAGGGTTGTATATGCCGTTGAGAAAAAACTGAGGTATCAACTGGAGCCAGACAATCCAAGGACTTAGTGTCTATTTAAATATGAGGGTGAGTTACTTACTCAGCATATCAGCTGGGTAAGGGGCTTCGTTAAGACAGCATTGATAAGGATGTCTATGGTTTGTGTAGAAAGCCAGTTGCATGGATTAGGAAAGCAAGTGGATAGACCAGTTTTGAGGATGATGCTGTGAGTTGGGCAGAGGTGATGGTTGTGTTGATCAAGAATTTCATGGCAAACAGGGATGACCTTGCTAGAATTTAGTAATAAAGCATTTAAGATTATTACTTATGATAAATGTCATAGTAATTAAGAATGAACTATGACATCTAATTTTCAGGCTCTTGAAGGTACATATTAGTAAATTCTGTGAATATGGGAAAAAAGATTCTGAGGGGGAAGTTAGAGACTTCTATGTTAGATGCCAGACGTGTTGTCTTGAGAAGTCTAATGACGAACTTTGGAGCTGAATGTACACATTTCCATCTTCAGACATAGATCATTTGGGGAAAGTCAAGAATAGATGACGTTACTAAGAAAGGGAAGTAAGAGGATGGGAGGCAAAATAGTTCTGAACCTTTAGTGCCCAAATTGGAGAGATTATATATGGGGGAAGTAAGTAAAGGTCACAGGTAATAATAGGCACTGATAGAGAGAAAATAGCAGAAAAATATTGCCTTGAGGAGGCACTGACACACACATGGCTTTAATAGCAAAACACCACAGTGCCCCATGGGCTAGTTCCAGTGGACTTCTAAACTCAAGTAGTGGGGAAAAGAAAAAACAAAACTGTTAGTTAGATTTTCATCACTGCATCAAATAACTGGAGTAATTAACTTGTAACAGAAGAAGGTTGATTTGGGGCTTCCAGGTGATTCCAGTCTATCAACAGGTGCTTATGGGCCTGTGCTCAGGCAGCACACCATGTCAGGAATGTTTAGTGCAGCAAGATTTCAAGTCATCATGAGTCTGGAGGAAAAGAGAACAAGAAGAGGTCAAGGTCACACAACCTCCTTCTGCTAGCCACCTGTCCCCAGTAACCCAAAGAACCTCCCACTGAATCCCACCACTTAAATATTCTAATGCCTTCTATGGTTATTGTCCTGGGACCCAATACTATCACAGTATCATTGAAGGGTGGGGGAGAGTCAACATCCAAACTATGACCTTTTGGTTCTTCGAAGAAATGTTGGTAAGATACAATGATAAGACCAATTGAACAGGGGCTCAACAGCTTGCTAACAGTTCATTGTCAGCATGAGCTAGTTATAGTAGAGATTATTAAAGCTTTCTATACATTCAAATTGAAAGAATACCACATTTTCAGAACAAAATAAATAGATGAGGGTAGTGACATACTAGTTTTGTCAACATGGCTTCAGTGTACATGCTCTAGATTCCCCTCTCTACTGGAGTTTTCTCTTAGGAAATATGGGCCCTCCAGAAACATAAAAAGCTCCTTTTACATAAATATCCAATAAGTATTAATTGTATTAATGAATATATACAGCAAATATATTGACATGATTTTCTGCTAGATAGATAAGCTGGTCTCTTCCACCTGTCTCTCCCTCCCTCCTCCCCCTCCTCCTCTCTATTTCTTCTTCTCCTGACCACCTTCCTCCTCCACGCCCTCCTCCTCTCCCTTCTTCTCTTGATTCTCAAGTCAAATTATATCTTAGGAATAGTCTAACAGAAAATAAGAATAAAGAATATTCATTTTAGTTATCTTAAAATCCAATCCAGTTTGGTAAATATACCAGTCATATAGAACTGTACCTAGCAAATATTAGCAAATACGCAATTTGGAATTTTACCAGCTAAATCAAATGAACTGAGCTCCATAATGCTTTGGTTGTATCTTAGGGTCAGGAAGCTAATAGCAGACAGGAGTAGAGAGTGCAATGTTTGAAAGTTGCTGGCTCAGTTAAATGGATAGTTTCCTCTAGTGAAACTTTAAACATGAATTCTGCTTATTGGCACAAAGCATTGTTGAATGTAAATATTTAATTCTAAACTTGACCTCCACAGGTCAAGATTTTAAACTAGAAAGAAAATGTGGCCTAGGATTAGTCTTAAACTAAAATCTAAGATTTAAATAATGAATATTGCTTGCAAATTCCATTAACATAATAGTTTTCTTCTCTTATTTGATAAAAACTTTGACTCATCCACTTACATTATCCTACAGAAAGGTCGAAATGTCTGTGCTAAAGATCAACTGAGTTTTTAACACCATACTCATTTGTCTAAATTCTAGTTTGTTAGGAGTGGGAAGGTTACAGCAAATATTTATTACTACACAGAATTTGGTTTTAAATTTTCATCTTCTGTTAGTAAGGAATGCTTCATTCCTTACTATTCCTGTACAAATAATAGTTTTTGCAATGACACACCTGCCGACAGTCTTGTGAAATTCAGACTGCACAAAGCATGAAATGAAGAAATATGTTGTGGGAAGACATTGCCTAAAGCAGCCTTGACAGTGAGTAATGCAACAGGCTTAGTGACGTTCTTAAAGTAAGCAGTTAGGGATCTAGGGAATCCTGGCGTGATAAGGAAGTGTGTGTGGCTTCCCAGAGTGAGTACTTTTCCAAGAGCTCACTAAGTGAACTGACCTCAGGCAAACTTAATGATGAATTAGATATAGTGGTAATAGTTCCTTTTCCAGCGTCCTTAAAACATATATAGCTGCATAATCTAACCACCAACTGCTAAACCCACTTCTCTATCCCTTCCCTCCCTCCCTC
>LOEQ01006619.1:22281-48002 GCA_001685075.1 Bramus lutescens | reverse complement strand
GAGAGAGAGAGAGAGAGAGAGAGAGAGAGAGAGAGAGAGAGAGAGAGAGCATTATGTCTTGACATACATGCTCTTGGTATTTTTGTATGCTCAAAAGCTATTATCACAGATGTCTTCTCATAAAATGATCTTCCTTCAGTCACTTTGCCTACATAACTGTTGTCTCCCTCAGTAAACATTTTATATCGCCAAATGTTTGATTCTTGAGTTTTGTGTTATATGTGAGGTTTTCCTCAAGCAAATATACCATGTATATAAACTGTCACTTTTCAGTGGTGCTAAGATCGCCTCTAAAGTTCAACTTCAAATATTTAAGTCATACTGACATAACTAGTCCTGATTTTTCCCTTTCTTTTAGTGCTATGAATCAAGCCGAGAGCTTTAACAGCCTTCAATCCAACTTTCAAAGTCTGTTATGTAATTATATTTCAATTAAAATTAATATGTACATATCTTAAAGACTACATTTTTAAAGACTAGTTGTATAGATGCTGATGTACAACTTTAGAAGAAAGTTATCTAATTTTGTTTATATATGGTAGATGGGCAATATATATGTGGTATTTTTTATTTTACTTTATTTTTGAATTTCATTTTATATTCCATTCATGGTTCTCTCCCCTACCCTTTCTTCCCCCCCCCACCACCACCCCAGTCCATCCCCTATCCACTCTTCTGAACGGGTAAGGGCTTCCATGAAGTCAAAAAAGTCTGGCACATTAAGATGGGTCAGGACCAAGCCCCTTCCCCACTGCATTAAGGCTGAGCATGGCATCCCACCATATAAAATGGGCACCAGTCAACTAGCTCATGGACCAGGGATGAATCTTGGTCCTATTGCTGGGTAACTCACATATAGTCCAAGCTTCACCACTATCTCCCATATATGAAGGGCGGGGGCTCCACCACTGTTGGTTTAGTGTTCATAAGTTTCCACGAGCTTTATTTATAAATTTCTCCATCATGATCTTCAAGACCGTGAATAAGCTTGTAAGGCAACAAATTTATCAATATACAAAAGAGCTGTGATACAACAAAAAATTAAATCATTTTAAAGTCATATTCACAATATTGGCCTTAAAACCAAATACAGTTTATTTGTGCTGATTCAGAGACATTAAATATTAATATGAACTATGTTTTACCACAAAAATTTAAGCAAGTTGAGATTTGTTGATAAGACTTTTATTAGCAGATTATGTGTCTATCACATTAAAACAGAAGGGTTTTGAGTTTGTCTTCCTAAACTCTCAGCCTGGTGAAGTCTTAATCGTGTGCTTTTCCTTAACAGGCTTTCGCAGGCAAGGACCTGGAGGAGCAGCTGCGGTCAGTATCCAGTGTAGATGAGCTCATGTCGGTCCTATACCCAGACTACTGGAAAATGTACAAGTGCCAGCTGAGGAAAGGCGGCTGGCAGCAGCCTACCCTCAACACAAGGACAGGGGACACTGTCAAATTTGCTGCTGCACACTATAACACAGAGATCCTGAAAAGTAAGTATGGGCAGCAAAGTGCAAGAAGAGCCTTGTGCGTTCATCAGTGATGATGGTGGTGTGGGCCTTTGCTTCCACCTCAATATACTTTAAGTCCCCCCCCCATAAAGAAAATGAAAATTAGTGGAATTACTTTGAATAGAACACTTTGGGAACTTTTTTTACATAGTTAGATGGTTTCTTGAAATTCACAGCTAGAAGACATACATATCAACAAATATTTATTTGGGGAATTGAGAGAATAATTCACTGCAAACATTTGAAAATACTTAATTTTTTACACCATTTTAATTTATTTTAGTAATGCAGGTTAGTTTAAATGTTTGTATCTCAAGAAAATTTGTATTTTAGGAAAAATCAGTGCATGCGCTTCCTTCTTTTTGGGATATGCTTAATTTAACTTTTGTGCTAGAACAATAGAATGTTTATCCATTGTGCATATGATACATAACACTTTGGGCACTATTGTCAGAGACAGGCAGGCAGACAGACAGATGCATGCATGCACACACATGCACATGCATGCACACACACGCACATGCACGCACACACACAAACACTTAAAAACAGTGAAAGGAAAATAGTTGCTAATGCACATCACCTTCCGAAAGCTACATGCTGTCTTATCACCTCAGAAAGAACTGACTCAGATTTTCCCTTTATGAAGTAGATGAATATCTACTATAATATCTCACAAAATTATGATATTGTATAAAATGACATAATAGGAGTTGGCAGGCCAATTAAGAAAAAGCTTTCTTTAGTTTTAATTATTACTCTGTTTTAACATTTGATATTGGGTTCAGGGAGATAACTCAGGGAGTAAGAGAGTTGGCTCTACAAGCATGAAGACCTGAATTTGAATGCCCAGGACTTATTTAAAAGTATGCATAGTTAGGAGTGCCTAAAACCTCAGCATTGCGGAAAACAGATAATAGAAAGTCCTGTGAACTAAGAGGCCAGCCAGCCTAGGCTAAACAGAGTTTCTGGTTCACTGAAGAAACCTATCTCAAGATAATAAGGTAGAGAATGGAAGAGGTCCCAGCAACTCCCTCTAGCCTGTGCATGGCGTGCACCCCACCACACACATACAATTTGATACTGCAAAGTATTTTTAAAGCGAAACCAAACAAATTAACAGGAATCATGGTGGGATAACCCATAATTTATTATCATTAAAATGTTTAGAGGAAATATGGAAGAAATAAACTACAACACTCAGAAACGGCATTATTTTTAATATAATACAGAGTCAATAATGGCACAGGTAAGCCAACATCTTATTGGAAGTAGAGGTCCAAAAGAAAGCATGAAGAGGATAAGAAATTTGATTTTCCTGAAAAGAGTCAGTTTAGGTTACAAGTCGTAATAGGTAGGAAATAACTTTGCTTGCACATAGCTACTGTTATGACATTATTCATAATTGCTGGAAAGCTTGTCTGAAAATGAGCTTTGAATTGACACCAAAACCATGTTTTTCTTTTCACTTACATGTCAGTTTAAAAAGAAAAGCAAAAACATGTTGTCTACATTTGCTTCATGACCACAGAAGTTGCACTTGCCAGGCAAAGAGCATGGCTTAGTTTCTGCACAACTTGCAAGCCTCCGTATATTAAATTTCCTTTTTTTTAAGCAAGGAGAACCAAACATATGTGTTATGATAGTGGTGTAATTTTTTAAATCCTTAATTTAAATCTATTTTTGTTACCTCCCTGTAGAAATCATTTTAAAAGGAAACTTCCCCAGCTATTCTGCTAAATCTTGTCTTGCGTTCCCATTCCCAGGGACACTTAGGATCCAGTCAGTTGTTTTCCTAACTTTTTACACAAAATATTAAAACCTGAAGTCAAATATGAGTAAGTTCCCAATGCTGTAGGCTTTGTTTCTCCCTTGGTGGCTTCTGTGTAACTTATGGACTTCCCTATGACTCGACAGGTATTGATAATGAGTGGAGAAAGACTCAATGCATGCCACGTGAGGTGTGTATAGATGTGGGGAAGGAGTTTGGAGCAGCCACAAACACCTTCTTTAAACCTCCATGTGTGTCCGTCTACAGATGTGGGGGCTGCTGCAACAGCGAGGGGCTGCAATGCATGAACACCAGCACAGGTTACCTCAGCAAGACGGTAGGTATTTCATACCTCAGTTCTACTATAGAACCCTCTAAGTGATCAGGGGAATAGGTGCATATACCTCTGATCCCATTACAATGACTTACTTCCTGTAGAATGGTTCTTACATTTTATTTGGAAAATGAAGTAAATGTATTGATCATCTTGTGGTTTTGGTGCTACAATTTCACAAGGGAATAAATTCATACATTATAAACTCTGCTCATATAGTAAAGTCTCGTCAAGAAAACAATATGCATGACAGTATAGTCATATGTATATATTCTGCATATAGGACATGTATGGCTACCTACATTGTGTATATACTTATTCATTGCTGTGTTTGTGGTGAACTTTAAGAATACCTGTCATCGGGGACCAGAAGGATAACTCAGTTGTTACATTTAATTTGGAAGCACAATTTCTGAGTTCAGTCTCCAGTACCAGTGATATGGGTTTATAATGCCTGTGCTAAGGAGGGAGAGATAGGCTCAAAAGCCAGCCAGGCTAACCCAGTAAGTCCCAGGTCTCTGTGAGAGACACTGTCTCTAGTAACACAGTAGGTGGCTTCAGAGGTATCATGCCTAAGATTGACCTCTGGTTGTCATATGTACACACACTTGCACACACACATACACACACAACATGGAGAGAGAGAGAGAGAGAGAGAGAGAGAGAGAGAATAACCATTTTCATTTAGTGACCAAGCACTTTTAAATATTTAAAGCCTCTGGCTTTAGAAATGTAGCAAAAATATGCTCTCAAAATACAAAGTTAAATAATCTCTTTCAGTGGTACAATCAAAAATTAAACTGTGATTTGATTTGCTTGATGTAAAATTGTATTGAATTGATGTTTAATTGAATACACACTTTAGCTGATCAACAATGTCAGCTATTTAAGGATAATCTCATTGATGGTAGGAAGTAAGACTATTCCCTCAGTTATTACTGGTATTTTCAGTTAAAAACCAATCTTTAAGTCTAAGTAAAAGTTATGTGTGAAATCACTAGAACACAGGGGACTAGGTGATCCTTAAGAATTGAGGAGAGCATAGAATATTGGTCATACAAAAAGGGTCAGAAGATATTATAGTAGGAGATTCTAAAGGGTAAATTACAGGGTAGTCATGAATATGATAATCTAATTCCAAAACCAATGGGGCTCAGTGAATGACCTTGAAGTTGGAGAATGACAACATTAGACATGTGCTTTTTATAATAACATACTGGGATAACCATGATAACGGGATAGATGCGGAAGAGAGGAAACTAAAGTCTGGACAGCAGAAAGGATACCATCTCACTAACTGGGAAGAGCAGCGAAGGCATCTTGATGTGCAATGACAGTGGAAACATGGCGATTTAAGATAGTTGGGAACCAGTTAACATTTGTCTAAAGACCCCTCTTATCCAGCTGCACACTCATGGTCTTCTATCTACTGTGTTTGCTTTTCATAGTGATTCATTCCACATCTCTCCTGATTTCCATAATCCATACTTAAAGCTGTGAGTCAGCTTCCTCGTAGAAAGTCTGTCAGTATGTCTATGACTGCCTGAGAAGCAACTAAGTCAATCTCATTCTCCACCATTTCCCTGTTTTTATTGTTACGCTGTCATCATTTTGGTCAAGCCAAGTATTCTTTTAATGAACAGTTTAATCAATAGTTCCACTAATAAACTTAACTTCCCAGTATCTCCGGAACCCTGATTATGTCTTCCCTCTGATGTAGACCACATCCATCTCTCACTAGGACCATAAAACATGAATCTAATAGCTGTCGTCCCACATCCATGCTTAGTTCCTTCCAACATACTTGCAACGTTATGTAGTGACGTAAACTCTTTTCAGTAGCCCTGTATTGTTGAGTCCGGGCCAGCATCTTTCCAGTGTACAGATGGGCTCCTGTTTGCCTATTGGAATACCCAGAAGAGCCTGTCTTCTCACCTACAAAGACTGCAAGCTGACTGCTTTTATCGTTCCCTTTATTAAGACGTGATTTGCCAGCCCCACCATAATCCCTCACTCTCAGCTCCCATCTCTCTTTGCTTCTGCCCTCAAGAGCTGCTCTTCACTACTTACTACTCCTATTCCTCTGACTCAGGTCACATGGCTGCTCACCTAACAGTCATTTGAGTGTTGTGCGCTGTGTCAGAAACGTCTCCTTACTTGTTCTTCCCCTAGTCTCCATTTATCCTGCGAGGCTCTGCTCGCACTTTGAGTCACTCACAGAAGCTGTCTCCACATTGCCCTGACATGGCGCTGTGTTATTCCATAGCTTCTCTCGTTACCTGCCATTTTCCATCATCACAGCCTCTGTCGTATTTGCCATATGTTTACTTCTTGGTGTTTTTGTTATTATTTTCTCTTAATACCAGGAAAACAAAACCTGGTTGTTTATTAACCTAGAGAATCCAGCGCAGCCCTTGGCACGTGCTAAACACTTGGCTGAGTAGAATGAACACTTGAACGAAAGGATGTTACTTCCAGGTCAGAGGTCGAGTTTGCGGTGTGCTGGTTTCATGAATTTAAAAGCACTAAAAGGTGCAGATAATCAGAATCATGTTGCACCTAGAACTCTACCTAGTGAAGTGACCTGGTCTGTTGCTTCTGATTTGTGAGAAAGCATCATGCTGCTATTTTTTTTTTGAAGTGAAGCCTAATGTGTTTTTTAATAGCGAATTTATTTTTCAGAAGAGAAAAACAAATACCAACGTAAAATCAGCATCCATTATTTGTCTCAGCCATGACTTCTTTTTATTTTGTAAAACCATGCTTTTCTTGGACTAAAACAATGAATTTGACCTAAATTCACATAGATAAGTAGCATCCCATTGTGTTTTACAGTAAGTTGTGACATATACATCCTGTCCAAGTAAGATTTCGTATATGGCCAAGATAATTAGTATCTGAGACTGGAGAGATAACTCAGAGGTTAAGAGTGCTGATCTTATACAGGACCAGAGTTCAATTCCCAGCACCAAGATCTGGTGGTTCACAAAGACCTGTACCTTCAGCTTCAGGGGATCCAACTTCTCTAATATACATGCCTCCCCAGACACACACATCTACACATAATTAAAACTAGCCTTGTAAAATAAAAATATTTATAATGTCATTAAAAGTAGTACAAGTATTGTGAATGAGAACTGCACAGGTTTATGGAAGTGCATTCAATGAGCCATCCCAAGTAGCTAGAGCATAAAACTCCCAAGAGCAGGATGCAATGCTCAGATGTATTTTGCTTTTTAATACAGTTTGTTAAATCTCCTTTTTAAAAATTTTCTCCTAAAAAAATCTTAGCAATTTACACATGAGCATGTGTAAAGATTTCTCTTCAATTAAAATAAATAGGCGTTTACTGCTAAATTTCTGTAACATAAAGGAAAAACCACAAATAAACAAAATACCCAAGTTTTGGTTTTGTTAAAGTTTCAGACACATATTTGAGCAGTCCTAGTCATCTGTGTGAGTCATGTAGACTTTAAGACCACAGGGCTTCAGGTGTTGTGCTCTGATTGTTGGTTTTTTATAACAGAGAAATAGAAATGTTTTTTATAGGTCTCTGTGAAGGGCAGGTTATCAGAATGCATGAGGAAGCCAGTTTCTAGTTGTAAAGCAAAACCACATGGGCTGAGCATTCCAAACTAAAGTAATCAACACCAACTGCTTCAGAGGCTTCCCGTTAAACACCTAGAAACACACAGATTGGATGTCATTTTAAACTCCTGCAGAAACATTCTCTAAGTGTATTTTCTTCTGTGAAGCTGTATATTTAGGTGATAACACCAAAAGCTAAAGCAATTCGTGCCGGAAGTAAAAGTTATTTGGAGATGAAAGTAGTGACAGAAGGAAGGTGGGTGCTTTGAAGCCACATGCTTGGTGTGAGAAGCTCCTGAATGTTCCCATTTGCCCAAAATGTCATTTTAAAGATGGGAGTATGTGAAGGAAAGTAACAAGGACCATGGGTCTCACTGGAAGGCCTGACTTTTGTGCTCAAGAAACTGGGCCCCTTTTGTATACTCGATAGTATTAAGCCAGAGCTACCTGCCTGGCCAACAGGAGCTAATTTTAAGCATTATTTAAAATACTGTATTTCCATCTCAAAAATTCTCAATTTATATTTAGAATTTTTACAGAAATCATATAAGGTCACACCTTTAATCCCAGCACTCAGGAGGCAGAGGCAGGCAGATCTCTGTGGGTTTGAGGCCAGCCTGGTCTACTAAAGTTAGTTCCAGGACAACTAGGACTGTTACGTGGAGAAACCCTGTCTCGAAAAACCAAATTAAAAAAAAAGAAAAGAAAAGAAAAGAAAAAAGAAATCATATAAGCATAGGTGATGACAAAATTATTCCTTTATAGGTTATATTTAAAGAAAAGGTATCATAATTTCTTTGTAGCATTACATTTCTGCCTTAGTATAAAACTGAACTTTATAATAAAAGTGGGCACTATTGTTTTATACTGTAGTTAGAAACATTTCTTTCAGAATGCTACAGTAGTGTGAAAGATTAATTTATTCAACTCATGTATATTCGTGAATTTGATAACTAGAATATTATTTGTCTTGTATCATTAACATGTTAGTATTTGGCAAGTACAGTTGTTAGAAAACAGGTTTTATCTTGATGGGGGAGAAAACGCTTTTGTCCAGGAAGAGTTATCAGGAAGTTTTGCAATAATCCTATTTTCCTGAAGAGAATAATAAAGACATCTGTGAAAAAAAAATACTACTTTGGTCAAATAACGATATCGCTTTGTTAAAATTTTATCTCGTACTCTGAAAACTCCTAATTTGGGGTTTATTTGTATCCCAGTGTGTGCATTTCATGCATGACAGTATGTTGAGAAACTCCCTCTTCTCTCTGCTTTTCCTTCCAGAAACATCTATGTTCCGCAGTCTTTGAATGGAACACTAAGCTTAACCACTAACCTCAACTTTGAACTTTCATCTCCCAGTTTTAGGAATTAAATGTTTTGTAATTCTAAGTCTGATTTTACTATTACTATTACAGCCTCCAGCCACACAGTCTCTTATTTTTATGTTGAGTGTGCTAAAAGTTAGGATAGTTAGAGGAAAAGAAAATTATATTTTAGATATGAAGATGGTTGGAAAGTCTTAATTTGTGATTATCTTTGTGTCCAAAAATATTCCTGTTGAAGTGAGTAATGCACTGTAGCCCAGTTTATTTCTAACGGAGAAGTGCTGCCTGTTTTCTTGGCCAGCCTGTAAGATGTGTGGAGATGGGTTGTGCTGGTCTGCAGCAGTTGCTCTGCTGGGTAAACGCTGTTGTTCCAAAGTGTGCTTTACTTGGGGTCCATTCTTGCTGCCGAGAGTTGGCCGTCACATATTCTTATTAAAGAATGCCAGTAGATAACAGCAGGGAACCTAACGTCAGAAATACTTCCCATTTCTCTTTACTTAGCACGTATTGGCAGAATATAAAATCAGAAGTTTTTCCATTTTCAGACATTAAGGAAAACCTTCTTAATATGTATGTGCCTTTTAAAATCTATGCCAAAGCCAAACCAAACATGTAAACATATATAACATCTGTTCATAAAAATATCACATAAATATTAAATCAGATATAGTACATCAATATTTTTATATAGGTCATGACTCTACTGACAGATGATGGTAGTTAATTGTTCAGATTTCACATGGACAGAGAAACTTCACATGGAGTTTACACTGCAGTTTCTTGTTTACTTAGAGCATTTGTTAGAAACTATGTGGTACCTTAAAAATCCTCCCATGGTATCTGTACATGCACACACATGTGCTGCCATTCACTCTTAGTGATAATACTGTTAACCGTGAGCATTGTGATTGACGATTATCATCCAAGAATTCCACTTAGGACCTTTCCAGTTTAGAGACACTCAATCAATAATTATTGATGATCTGAATAAGGAAAATAATTTAAACAGAAATTGAGAAAAACAAACATCAGGATCCAAACAAAGTTTTTCATTTATCTCTTACTATGGTTGAAAAAATGGAGCAGGGAGAAGACGGAATCCAAACTCATCACTAGTCATCACTATTATCACCATAATTTTATACATAATGGAATGGGTGCTTAGGATTAAAGTCACCGTTCCTAAGCTATATTCATACATGGCAATTCCAAGACTCTACCCAATGTCTGGTATTCCTTAAGACCTCAAGCTCTTGGTTGTTGTTTTATACTAGGGATTGCCTAAAGACAAAAGCAGCCAACTATTTGAAGAGGGTGTATATTTAATTAGAGAGTGGCACATGCATGTTAAAAATGTATGTGTAGTGATTATCTACTTGTTTTTTAAAGTTTATGCTTTGAAAGCACATATCATCTGATTAGGAAAAGACGCGTATGTGTTCGTTCAAGTAATATTGAGTCTATCAATTATTGAAAAATCTCAAATTAACATGAAAATAAGCAAGTTCACAATAATTTTAAAATGTAAGACAGATTTCCATCAACATACACATACAGGGCAATAGAGAAGGAAATTAGAAACTAGAGAAGCCTCTTGAGTATACAGCAAAAGTTGGCATAGTTAGAGTTAGCTTTAGTACACACACATAATTGGCAATGTTTTTGAAGTTGATAGATGGATAAAACTTAAGTATTAAGAATCCTTCTACTTGGCATGTTAGTCAAATCTTTCCTGGGATTCCTATTCTGTCACTGACATAATCAAGTACAGAATGAATAAAGCCCCCCAAAAAACTTGTCTTTGGAATAAAAGTGTCTTGTTTCATCCTAATTGCCCCTGTAGGTCAGATTGACTCAGTTCAGCTTCCTCACTCCCTGCTTAGTCACAGCGAACTGTGAAAATGTTAATTGTGATTTTGTTTGCCTTGTGTTTGGTTAACTCCCAAAACACCCCTGTAGCCACTTATTACAGCTCCTTAGCTTAAGGCAGAGTCAACTCTGTAGTATTAGGATCTTCAGCCTCTTCACCTGCTACCTCATACCTTTACAAATTTATTCATTATACATCTCTTCCTACCTTCCAAAGCTTACAGCCATGTTGATTTTTGTAAGGATATTCTTTCTTAATGCACAGTTCAACTGTCCTCCATCTTACCAGAACATTCTTAAACGCTCTCGCTACTAAATACAACCCAGACATGTGAGAGGCGCTGATAGTGAATATTTTCTATGTGGTTGAAATAATGGTACCATGATCACAGAGGCTACCCATTGTGGCTTTCTGGCCCTTTTTCCCCTTGGATAACAGGGTGGATGGAGCTTGGAGTGGCAGCAACATCCTAGATAGAGATGTTGCTGCCAAGGCTTGGGGGCAGGGCAATTCAACCCTTTGATGTAGCTATAATCTCCAAAAATATCTTCTCCATCACTGTGAGAGTCTGTGCTTCCTCGTTATGTAAGGCAACACTTGCAATAGGAAACTGTAACAACAGATTCCTCAGTGGTCTGCCCCGAGTCCGTTTCCAGCCATACTGGTGTTTCTTCCTGCCCCACGTTCTCTTTTCTGCTCCTCATTTACAGCTTCTGCCCATTCACCACCTGTAGAGCTATTTGCCTTGCTCCTAGTCTCCACCCAGTCCCTACCACTTCCATTGCACATTCCCTCCTGGCTTTCCCCCTACTTAGTCTATTTTTTCACAAGATATTTATGTGTCTCTGCCTCCTCTATTAATGTTCCTGTTATTATATTCATCCTCTTTCCATTCCCAATGATCTCACTACATATCACAGCAATGCCATGATTTATTTCACAACTTTGATAATGAAAACTCTTCTACAGCTCTAGACACAAATATTTATCTGCATATTATAATAATTATTGCACCTTTATTGCTAACTTATAGACCTTGCTATCATTTGTATCATTTTAAAATTTAAAATATGCAGTTAAAATAATATAACTATAAAAATATTAAGAACTGAAGCACAATTCAGGGTCAGATCATACGCAAGTGCCCAGATTCTGTCCCCAGTATCACATTAATTAAAGAAATAATTTATAAGTATATTAAAATTCCTATTTTGATGCACAACCTATGCATCTTCTATACTGATTACTGTTATTGTAGGCTTAGTGCAAGTCCTAAAATACAGAAAAGCTGTTACTAATGTAGACATACAAAATTCTTTCTTAAAACAGTTATCTGTACATCAAATGAGAAGCTTCATCCCAGAAACATAAGCAATTGCATGCTCAGAGAACAACTGCTCAAAATCATAATTCTGGCCATGTTGTAATCATATATTATCTATGAAAAATACATAGTATTCTGGAAAAAACATAACCTTGAGAATTTATGCAAATAATAGCATCTCTATAGCAAATTGTATACATAATCTTATTCATGCACACTGTGTTACATAATTTTCATAACAATCTTGTGAAGTAATACATCAGTCAATATCTTTGGTTAACTGATTATTAAAAACAAAATATATTTCTTGGAAAAGCTTAACTACTTTTCTAAACACATGTAGTTTTTGAATACGGAAACTAAGAAAAATATCCTTTCTGGGTATAATCTTATATCCATCCTTATGAACATGTTATGTTTTTCTAGAAAATTTTTGAATGTATATGTACCCTTCAAGTAAAGAAAATACACATCATATACTTCATATCATCCTTTATCTTCAATTTAGGTTTATTTTGATAGCTACATTAAAATGGAATTTCATATTGATAGTATACTACATATTTAAATATGTATGCATTGTGTAATCAGGTTAAGAGTCTATGTGCTCAAATATTCATGTTATTTCTGCAAAAATACTGAAGATACTTCTTGCTTTTTGAGATACGCAATACGCAATGACTATACGTGGTCCCCTTGCTGTGAAATGACCCCAGAGCGTCTTCCTACCTCCTAACTGAAGCCTTGCCTTATCATTCCTCCCCAGTTTCTGAAAACCATCATTTCTACTCTTAATTTCAATGACATTGGTTACTTTGTTTTCCATGTACATATTAGACAATGTAGTACTTGTATTTCTGGGCCTGGCTTGTTTCACTTTATACGATCTTCATTCAGGTTCAGCCATGATGTCATAAATTACTTTATTTCTTTCTTGAAAATTCAGTGAAAATGTCTTCCTAGTGTATGACCCAAGCTGTCAAATGTATTTTAACCCCCCACCATTGTCAGTAATTGTGATGTGATTGTGTGAAATTACAACCAGGGAACGGGTGCAGTTCCACAGCTCTGAGGTATTTCTCCCTTTGTAGCACTTCTCAGACTGCTAAAGCAATGCAGAACAACAGTGTCCAACTATCATTTTTTTAGCATAAGTAGATCTTACAGGCAGGCAGCTAATGCTATTGCTTTCAGCATTCTTTCTAGTAATAAGCTGGCTTATGAACCTTAGAATCAAAATCCACTTAGTTTATGTATTACACCCTTCCCTCTCCCTTTTTGAGAGCTATAGTTCTCCGTGAACTAGGAATGCAGAAAACACCTTAGTTACTCCTCATCTTCAGACTCTGGACCAACAACATGTAACATGCCCTAATTTATTTTCAGCTCCATTTTATAAGGTCTGTCCAGATTGCAATAACACAGCTTTGTTTGTCAAAATAATGGATTGCTTGTTTCTATTTTAAATGCAAATTCTTGAGATCTGAGATGTGTAAAACTTTCAAGAAGAAATTTCTTTTGGAATGGAAATGAGTTTTATAACTGTAATTTATGTCTATGGATGTGGTTGACATAAAATAGGACTTAACTAAGCATTTCTAGGCTATGTGGCCAGTAGCTTTGCTCATAAGTCAGGAAAATATTTACTACAGATAATTTGTGTTGCATTTTAAATTCCTGGGCTTTTAAGACCTTGATACCGAGTAATCTTGGACTCTGAAACAATTCTTTTTCCTTGAACATACTGGCCTGTCACTCCTCTGTTCTGTATCATTAGTTGGTCATCATACTTTTAATATGCTCCATAGCTAGTGATTTGATGTCAGCATCTGAAATATTTATTATTCTGATGGAAGACAGTATTTAGGAGCAATTTTTTTTACTTTGTTATCATTTAAAAAAAAACATTAAGGAGGCTCTGCCTATATAACATAGTACCAAGTCATAACAAGCTAATTTCATGCTCTCTTGCGGACTCCATCATTTACCATAGAAGTCCTTAGCGGCATCTATATAATTTTTTTTCTTTTTTGTCCCTTTGTAGTTGTTTGAAATTACAGTGCCTCTCTCTCAAGGCCCCAAACCAGTCACAATCAGTTTTGCCAATCATACTTCCTGCCGATGCATGTCTAAACTGGACGTTTACAGACAAGTTCATTCAATTATTAGACGTTCTCTGCCAGCAACATTATCGCAGTGAGTATGAATTAAGTCTGTCTTTCTACACCTTCTCCTAAGTTAAAATTACCTTCAAGTAAATCCAAGTTTATTTAAGCAAGTTTTATAAAGACTGTTCTGTTTATCATCAAATACAAAACATAAAACATTATTCAATAAAAGTAGATTTATACTGAACTACCCATTGTATGGATAGGGTAGTTCACAGCATAAACAGACAGCCTGTAGAATGGTGCACAGCCTACCACCATTCACACAACTAATGAAGTAGCCACACTGATTTAATGTCTGTGAACTTGAGTATTCACTTGGAAGTTACTCTAAAGCTTAAAAATTTAAGCCTTAATGATTTAAGTTCAAAACAAATATTAACCATTCATATTATGATGATATACTAAAAATGTAAGTTGAAATATACTTCCTATTTCTTGTTTCAGCAAAGATTGACTATTGAAATCTTACTAATTATTTGGATTTTCTCTTCATATTACTTGAAATAATATCCAAACTATCATTTATCATTCAAGTTGTTTTCTTGTCTTTTAGTATAGCAAAGAGTATCATTTGATTAAAGGGAAGGTCAGAGTATCAATTTGGACACTGAATAACTTACATTAAAATACTTCTTATGTCATTTAGGTCCTAGGAACTTTAGTTTCCAAAACAGAGATGTAGTTCAGTGTTCTTTTTCATTCCTCATGTATGTAGTAGGTACATACAAGTGAATCATATGATATTCTAGCACTTGCTACAACACCACAGGTAAATGGATGAGATGGACTACAGAATATTAAGAAATATTCTCACCTTCAAGGGCCTCAACAGAAAATGCATAGCATTAAGAGTTGTCTTCCCAAGGGTTCTCTTCATCCTGCTCTACTTAATTTTCCTGATAAGTGGCTCTCTTTGGGACATTTTAGGGGCACTCAGTGATATCCTGATATTAGTACAAATCTGTCCTCTTTTGCTTGAAAAAGGAAAGATCTTGACGATATCGCTGAAGAAAACCATAGTAATATAAGGAAAGTGACCCACCCACCTTAACTGGCAGGGCCCATCTCTCATCTCATTCATGCAGCCCCTGGAGTGCTGTTTATTTCTTGACCCTATTTCTGTAGGCAAAGCATCTGTTCTGAGAACTTTAGGTATCATCTCTTTGTTCACGGTTCCCAAAATTTTATTTGAAGATCTGATCATGTATTTGCTTTCTAATAATTTTCTACACTTATCTTATTTCCATATAATTATGTTAGCTCTGTCTCAAACCCAAATATTAGTTCAATCCCTTCTATTTCTGTTTATTTCATATCACAGAGTCCTCATAATCTTTTGAAATTGAGAAGTTGCAGTTATTACTAATTTCTTCTTTTCTCCCACACAACTATGATTCATTATCTTGGAGAAGAGGGAGATCCATCTTCAACCTCCATATAATTCTCATTACTTCCATTCATCACTCTAGTCTGTGTGGACGTCTGATTTCACACATCAGCAACAAACTGGTCTCTTAATATCAACTCTTTTCTTCATTCCTGAACACTATTGTAAATAAGCTTCAAAAGACATCATTTGATTTATCCAAACAAGAATAGTACTTATCTATTGCTTAAGGAATTGTGCACAAGTTTCTCACCATTCTTTCTCTTTGTCATCTTTCTTGTCATTTTATCCCACATCTATGTTTTACAAAGTTTGATTCCCTGATCACAAGGTCTTTTCCTATTCTGTGTCTTGTTTCTATTATGACTTTAGCTTGAAGTAAGTTCTCTTTTTTTTCTTCCTTTTGAAGGCTGCATCCATTTCCTAGAGCTCAGATAAAAGCCTTTCCCCTGCATTTGTCTCATCAAAATACCACAATCAGCCTTGCTTCTGTGTTAATTTGATAGCATCTTTGCTTTGTGCTCTGAACATTATGGCTTTAGAGATGTAGTTGTGTTATAACATGTACATGTAGTTTGCTTATTTCATAGCTACTATATTCTGTTAAATTGATAACTGATTATGTTTCCATGGCAAATATTACAGGAAAATCAATGTACTACAAAATAGAAATAGAAAGGTATAATCATGGAAGGGTAGAAAAAGACATACACTCTCTCTCTCTCACACACACACACACACACACACACAGAGAGAGAGAGAGAGAGAGAGAGAGAGAGAGAGAGAGAATTGAATATTATATAAAGACACAAATATCTTGGTTTTTTGAGACAGGGTTTCTCTGTATAGCCTTGGATATCCTGGAACTCATTCTGTAGACCAGGCTGGCCTTGAACTCACAGAGATACTCCTGCCTTGCCTCCTGAGTGCTGTGTTTGTATATAAGGGTATAGAATATATATACCTATACATATAGAAACATGGGTATAGAATATTTATGAATATGTGTTTGTATAGCTATAGAATATATATATAGTCTAACTTGCTCAGTTTAAGACCTCTTGACATGAATGGATTTACCCGTAAAACTCAGTCAAGAGAATTTTAAAACCCTGAAGTATTATTTTTTTCCTACCAAAATATTATGTAGTAGCTGCATCGCCTGGTTTATTGAATAATCATAACATTTCAATTCATTTCTATCAAATACCAAATAGAAGTGGTAGTGTGTTTTAGTTAATTTTACGTAGATTTGGAGAGTTAAGGATCTCTTAGTGCACAAATCCTCAGTGCGAAAATGTAGAGAAAATGAGTCACAAATATGCATGCATGAAGCAGCATGACATAAGATTCAAATGTAGGGGCTAGTAATTGTTACCCAACATCTAGAATTTATTCTACCCAGAATGCACACATTTTTCTATATTTTCAGAGATATAAATGTACTAATAAAATTCATTTTAGCATTGAATACACCATTTTTTTCTCATTGAGAAATGCATAGATCCTTGAATTCATGACCAGAAGATTTCAAATAATGAAATAATTCTTATAAAACAAACTTTATCCTTCATAAAATTACAAGTTCTGTTTAAATGAGAAATTAAGAAGGTTTATTTGCTTACATGGTTCCCAACATAGATCTACATGAAAAATTATTTTATGCCTTGCAGAAAGTGTATGCTTCAAGTAATATGTTTTGCAAATGAAGCACATGAATGTCTTATTTATAAAAATGTATATATGAACATTAATCATTCATTACTTTTGAATATCAATTTCAACAGCATGAAAATGCCTTGAAGATTGAAACATAAAGGCAATAATCACTTTGTCATAATCCTTCTGTCTATTCTGACAACACTTCCTTTCATTATAATAACATTTAAAACTTTTGTTTCTATCTAGTTTTTTAGGATAGTATGCTATAAATCCTAAGCTGTTGCTCCTTACACCTGAAGGAGGGAGTGTCATTTAGTAGTTATAAAAATAAATTTCTCCAAATATTGGTTTCTTTAATTCAATAATATCTAGCATAATTTCAGATTTCAACATTAAAATATGTTTATGATGAGTAATATTTTCTTATTTGTGTGAAGCTTCTCATATATTTTAGAAATTTAAATTGTGTTTTAAGACTATTAGAATTCAAAATACTTAGTTCCCCTTAAGCAAACTGTTGCTTACTATTCCGAAGTTTGTTTTATCAAGAATATTTCAGTATAATATAATTGAAAGTGTTTGCCAAACCGTTGTTCTTGATCAACATGAGCATGAAAAAGAAGAGGTGGCCCAACCAGATTATGTGGACTCTGCATTTTCTATTTAGGAAAATACATATCTGGATGTTTTTTAACATTCACAAAGTAAATTCCTGCAATTGTGTCTACACATAGAGTTCATATGTTTAAATATGTATTTTTGAAAATGCTCTGTCGTAAAATATAAAGCTCTATGTAAAAGAAAGAAAATGGTTCTGCTTTCTTGTTTACTAAGGGTAGAAACCCACCTTGGTGGACATTTAAACACAGGCATAAACCTTACGAAGCTCCGCTAAAAGGGAATTCAGTATGTGCAGGGCTAGAAACTGAGAGGACTCCTGTAACTCTGCCATTTATACAGCTTGGATCTTTGTTTGTCAAAATTTTAGACTGAAATAAAAAAATATATAAGTGCAACCAAATAAGTGGGAGAGGGGACCCATGTCTGAGAATTTGTATATGTTAGTGCATGCTTGTGTCTGTGTGTAATTGAAATAAAGCTGTAGAAATCCATGTTTACTACACTCAGTCTGGTAGGCTGTGTTATTTCATGTCATCCCATCATATTAGGGAATATATGGCTTTGACTTTATTTTGGTTTCTTTTTTTCTGTTTTTGAGAAGCTTTCTTACGTAGCACAGGCTAGCCTCAAGCTTATTATACAGTCCAGGAGGATGATCTTAAACTCCTGATGTATCTCCCTGAGAATTTCAGATGCTGGAATTCATTTCATATGCCAGCATGCTGGGATTAAAATGTGTGTTTTGACTCTTTAATTGGTTTTATGTTCCACATAAGAGCTGCAACCAATGACTAGAAAGATACCACGTCAGACAAGTATAGGATAAATTACATTTTGCCAAAATGAAAAAGGAATGTTTTCTATTATCATCATTGTCATATGTGTCCACCTAGAACCAATATGCGCTGTCACCACGTGTAGAAGTTACTAAAAGTTATTTTATGGTAGGAGGCTAAAGTTTGGATACTATATATATATGTACAAAATTACTGATGTTTGTTTATAAAATTGATAAATACTCTAAAGCTTTCAGGAACAATGCATATTCATGATTAAACTTAAATATAAAATAATGATTTATTATTTACTTTTCTATTGCTATGATAAAAATACCATAACCAAGATAACAATTAAAAAAAGTTTCTTTGAGGGTTTCTAGTACCAAAAGGATAATAGCACATTACCATCTTAGTGACTATCATGGATGTGTGGTTCTGGAGCAAATAGCTAACAACTTGATCCACTTGCATAAATCAGAACCCTGACTCAAACTGCATCAGTTTTTTTTTTTAAATTTCAGTACCTTCTGTCAATGACACTCCCTCTAGCAAACCACAAACATCTACCATATGGAGACTGCTTATCCAGGAATCTGTGACTTATAGGGAGCCCCTCCTTCAAACCACCACTGTGACAAAATAATGGATTGGGTAGAGATTTTCCCTTAGGATTAACTGGATTTTTTTAAGGATAGTGTGACATGTTCCGAGAAATGCTAAGTGAACAAACAAGGTTTAAACATGTTGCCTTTTTGTTGATTTTGGGTTTTGGTTGTTTTCCAGGAAGAAATACTGAAATATATAAACAAAAATAATAGAAAAGTAATAGCACACTGGAGTGCTATCAGAATGAGCACACTTCTCATAGCCTTAACTCATTATCACATAAGTAAATATGTTTTATCTTTAAGATTATAAACAAAAAGCATGTAGAGTACACAGGATAAAGCAAGCAGCTATTTGTATAAGGAGTGTTGGAGACGAAGTATTTTAGTGGAATTTGTTAGGATGAAGTTAAATATATGGAAAGTCCTAGGTATCCTGTGTTGGTTTTGGACATAACTGATCTTCTTTTTGCCTAAAAGTGCATACATGCTTATCTCCCTTAAAGTTATATACATATTGAAGAAAATGTATGTGGAAAACATGTTTAATTTTACTTTAAATGGGAAAAAATACAGTGAATTGTAATTAGCCCTTATGCCCAGTTTATTTCTGATGAATTACCATGAATAATAGTGTCTCCAAAAGACATTTTGATAGCATCCAAGATGCTTAAAAATTTTTATATTCATCTAACAATTATTACTGCTTTTACATATACTTTCTTTTTGGTTATCTGGACTGTTTGCAGTCTAGAAGAGACTGTAGTTTCTATGACATAACAAATAATACAGTGATTAACAGATCAGACTTAAACTAAATCAAGAAACTCCCTGTAACAGATTACCTAAGTAGATTGAAACGTATGGGATACTTTAGACAAGCTGCCATGTTGAAAAGGATGAATGGACCCTTCCTTGGAAATGCTGTAGACTGCTGGAAAGGAAAACACTGATAAATCATCAGAGGGGATGTTCAAAATGACAGTAGACATGGTTATAATGTACAGATTTAGAAGATAAACATAGAGATGTGAGTCTGTGATCCCAGCACTGGGGAGGCCAAGGGTCAGAAGACCAAAGTCAGCCTTATGCTATATAGTGAGGGCTTTCTTCCAAGCACACACAATTTGGAATTGCTTTTTCTGTAAAATAAAGCTCAAATCAAATTCTTTGTGTGGTTTCATAGTACTTCTTAGATGTTTTTGAAACAGTGTTTCATCACCTTGAATAATCTAGGTAACTTTTCTTAGCAACATCCAAAGCACGTGGCCTGTTTGTTCTTCATTTGGAGCCCATTTCAGGGTGTCTGCAGATCATTTCTGTGTTGTAGCATTTTGGAGCATTCTTCACCACATACTGTTGTTTATAATATTGCTCTAAAATTAATGACTTGTGATATCTAAGTAAATATTTGCCTTTATTGTACACACCAATGTCCATGACAAGTCAAGTAGTAAAGGTTCATGAATGTTCTCTCTGTTAGAATATTAAAAGGAAAGGTGTTTACTGAATAGACATTAACCAGGAGAACAGGCTGCAGAGTATATCTGCATTTGACTCAGATGATCTAGATGAAATTGAATATAATGGCTCAGAACATGATTAAACCCAAATGATAGATTCTAGATGTCATTTTCCAAAGTAGTAGTAGTAGTAATGATGATGATGATGATGATAATGGTGATAAAAAAGAATGTTTCATTCTAGGTGGAGTAGTGAATAACTGAGGTTTGTCACACTAAAGTGCCCAATGTTGTAGTCATTAAGATGATTGGGTACCTATTAGCCAAGGGCAAGATGATTGGAACAACCAAGGAGTAATTTAAGTCCTTGACTGAAGAAAATTTGTTCATAATGTTTTCTAAAACAAATATTGACTATTAAAAGGAGGTATGGATGAAGGAAGGAAAAGAGGGTAAGAAGAAAGAAAATAAGAAAGGAGATAGTCATCACCCCCCCAAAAAAAAACCCAAATGTGCTCTTGGATATTTATGGTGGAAAGGAAAGTAGAAATTATATATTGATCAAGTGATATTAGAGCTATAGGATCTAGGCTTCAGAAATAAAACAGTAAATGTGTTTGTATGGGAATATCACCATAGCTGCAGTACTTTAGTGAGGCAATAGCTAAAAGCCACCTAAACTATTATTATAAGAAATAAACCATATTGCATCTTTTCATGAAATTTTGTATGTCACTAAAAGTCCTTCAGAGAAAAATTATCAAATGACCTCTAGAGTTGCCTGAAATATATATTTTATTTGATAAAGGAAATTGCAGGGTACTATAGAAGGCATCATTGCATTTTTTAGAAAGTCAAACAATATGTCATTATACAAATAAGCCAACTGGCCTCTTAAAAGGTTAGGTCCAGAGTCCTCTTAGGCCATATGAGGGTAACCTCAGAATGAAACATGAAGCAGGTGAGGTGGGGGTAGTTTTAAAGGAGACACTAATAGTTTGTCTCCTTTATTGTATATTTTCAAGCTTTGCTCTAACCATGTTTTGAGTTGTAACATGTACATGCAAAAAAATGATCCTTCTCTATGCCAGTTACACTGTTCTTTAGCTCCTATTTAATTTGTCTTCCCGCAAGGTGTCAAACAGCCAACAAAACTTGTCCAGCAAACTATGTGTGGAATAACTACATGTGCCGATGCCTGGCTCAGCAGGATTTTATCTTTTATTCAAATACTGAGGATGGTAAGTAAAAAAAAAAAACACTTTAGTCTGTATCTGATCTGTATTTTGATGAACATATTTTCACATATTTTCATATTAAATGCTCACAATATTCTGCTCATCACTTACTGAAATGAGTATAACGTAAGATATTAGCTACTTAGTTTGCTATTACTTTTAACTTCTATTTATAGGGTGTTTACATACATCACTGAAAAATGAAAAAGGAGGGTATTTTGAATGCATGTATGCAATACCACATCCTGAACCACTAAGGTTCAGTAAATATGTTCTGTGTTTTTCTAGGCTCAACCAATGGATTCCATGATGTCTGTGGACCCAACAAGGAGCTGGATGAAGATACCTGCCAGTGTGTCTGCAAAGGTGGGCTTCGGCCATCCAGCTGCGGACCCCACAAAGAACTAGACAAAAATTCGTGCCAGTGTGTCTGTAAAAACAAACTTTTCCCCAACTCATGTGGAGCCAACAGAGAATTTGATGAAAACACATGCCAGTGTGTATGTAAAAGAACCTGTCCTAGAAATCAACCCCTGAATCCTGGGAAATGTGCCTGTGAATGTACAGAAAACACACAGAAGTGTTTCCTAAAAGGGAAAAAATTCCACCATCAAACATGCAGGTAAGTAGTCTAGGTAAACAACACTAATTCCCTTCTAGAACATGCAGTGTTCTCAACCAGGAGCTGTTTGAATGAAGGCAATAAACCCTCAGAGCGGAAAAATGCAGTTACTTAAATCAGTGCTATTCTTTCTTAACACTAGACTTTTGTGGGGTTTCTAGCTTCTTTGAGTCAGACTTGCTATATAGCCAGGCTGACTTAGAACTTAGCACTCTCCTGCCTTGGTTTCCTAAGTGGTCGGATTCCAGGATTACATAAGTACATTTAGTCTCTGAGAGTTGAGTAATATCAAAGGCAACAAAGAAACATCAAAGCACAAAAACAAGTCTAGAATATACCCAAAACTAATTCTTTGTCTAAGAGACTAATGTAGCAGAGCCCTATATGAGTAGAGGATAGATATATTATTTTAGAAATACATTCAGCAGTCTGTCTGATGCCTTCAAAAATTTTACTTTCAGCTGTAATTTAGGACCAGGACCAGATGCTTCAAACGAATTTTTTTTTGACGGGGTTTCTCTGTGGCTTTGGTGCCTTTCCTGGAACTAGCTCTGTAGACCAGGCTGTCCTTGAACTCACAGAGATCCACCTTTCTCTGTCTCCCAAGTGATGGGATCAAAGGCATGCACTACCACCACCTGGCCCAGTGCATTATTTTAAAGCTCAAAAATAAAATAGAGCACCATTTTCTGAATAATTTTATCTGAAAATGAAATATTTACACTGAATTCTTAATGAGAACTAGATAAATGTTCTAGCTTTCTTTCTGTTGCTGTGATAAAATACCATACCCAAAAGCAACTTGCCAAAGAATGGGCTTATTTGACTTCCAGGTTGCAGTCTATCACGAAGGAAGCCAAGGCAGAAGCTGGAGGCAAGAACTGAAGGAAACCTGGAGGAGCACTTTATATTGGCTTGTTCCCAGGCTTCCTTGCAGAATCAAAGCCTACCTGTCTAGGGATGATACCATCCACAGTGGGTTGGCTCTATAGCAATTAACAATTAAGAAAATGTCTCATAGACACGGACATAGGTCAGTCAGATCTAGTCAGTTCCTTAGTTGAGGTTCACTACGTTCTTAGAAGCCTCTAGGTTTGTGTCAGCAACTGGAGAAATGACTCAGTGGTTGAGAACACATGGTACTCCTTCAGAGAAAATGGCTTTGGTTTCCCCACCCATTTCAGTCAGTTCGCAGCTGCCTTTAACTCCAGCTACAGGGGATCCAACACCCTCCTCTGGCATCTGTGGTCAACTGAACCCACATGCACATACTCAGAGACAAACACAGACCTAAACACATAGTTACAAATTAAAAACAAAATCACTGAAAATTACTGAAGATTCACTTTTGAAATGTTATTTTATTTTAGCTGTATGGGTGTTTTACCTTTATGCATGACTGTTCTGTGCACCACGTTTGTGCCTGGTGCCCACGGAGGACACTGGATCTCTGGCACTAGAGTTAGACAGCTATAAATCAATTATCTGGGTTCTGGATGCTGATTCTTTGTCCCGTGTAGGAGCAGCAAGTACTTAGCCACTGGGTCATCTCTTCTGTTCCATCACTCGCTTTTTTTTTAAGAGTTTAGGACTTTTAATTTGTCTCAAAGTTATTGAAGCAAACAAAACATGATAAACATTCTCTTGCAACCCCCAATGCAAAAAAAAATAAGAAGAAAAAAGAAAGACTGTAGGAAAAGAAACCTCTCGAAATGTCCTTAAAAGGCTCTGTCATTACTGGCTACAACATCTGTCACTTAGTTTTATTTTACAGCATAGTTTTGTACTCTTTTTCATTAACAAACATAAGTGAGGTTCTTGGACTCAAAGACTTTCTATATTTCTGTCTGTCTGAATTAGTATCTCTTTCATCTCAGAAGATAAGATGACTACTGTTTAATATAATATCTCTTTGGGATGTTTTAGTTGTTTTCCTTCAGTTTTGGCCCAGCAGCCTCACCTCTGCTTAAATTACCTCAGTATCTTCTGCTCTGTCTTCCTGCTCCCTCAGTTTATGAAGATTAGAGATTTCTAACTTTGATGCTGAGAACACTTCATGCTGTTTCTCGGAGTTGCTCCTCTTTGTATGGCACTGGCTTTCTCCTCTCTTCCATCTCCAGTCTAAGGAGGGACCATAGCCTGGCAGAGGTCTCTGTATTAAGCTGTGTTTAAGCCTCTGATTTGCTAGACCCAGTAAAGATTGTCATGAAGGCATAAAGGGGCCAGATGAAGGTGTAAGTCATAAACAATCTCACACCAGTTGGGATTCAAAGGGGTATTTATTTTATCCCTCGGCTGAGTTATCATACATATTGTAACTCTTTGTGTGCCCAGTTTTCTAACCACACTAAGTGTATGGTTCCATAGCTTATGGTATCAAATAGATGGAGGAAAAAAGAAAATTGTAAAGTACATATACACACATTTCTCTTAATATTTATTTCAGTGAAGAAAGGCAGAATGTATTTTCATTTTACTGCCTTAATCATCAGCTATCATTAACCATTAAAAATTGCATACCTTTTTGATAAACAAATTGTATTCATTATGTAATTATGAATATTTTAAAAGTTCTTAACAAGACATTTAAACTATCTTCCTCTAAGGCTCTAAGAACATTCTAGAAATGAAGACTGAAAAAATGTAAGAGCTAAGAAGATAGAGCAGAGAGCTGCAGACTTCTTCTGGGAAAGGCACAGCCATCACAATTATGAGCTCTTTGTAGTAATAGATGCTCATACTGGCTCAACAAGAATGGGCCTTTGTGGGGCAAGGATGGAGGAAGGGCTAGGAGGACACAGCCAATTACTGCCGAATTCTTTGTTCCTGATGATTCAGGAAGAGAGAACTTATTGCCATTAGTTTTATACCCACCTATCATCCCCTCCTTCCCCCTACTCTACTGCATACTTCCAACCCAGTGATCACTCAGCTGTGACCATGGTTAAAATGAATGGTAGAATGGTTCAAAAGCCAAAGTAAAAGTCATGAATGTGTGAGAGGGACTAGTAGAGAGGATTAGGAGTTGATAGGTGTGGCAGGGAGATGAGAAAGAGTTATCAGGAGACATTATATGCAGAAACTGTCAAAGATAATATGAAAAACATTAAAAATTTAAAATATTTTAAAAAATTATTGGCTACACTTTCGATATCTAATGAGATGAAATGTGAAGTGTTTACTGGGCTCTTCAGTTCACTTTCACTTTTCCTTCCTAACCCATTACACAGTGAGGCGTACTCATCTTCCATATTCTTCAAAGCTAGAGTCAATTCATTATAGCAAGCCTAACTTCCAAAATTAAATGATGGGAAGTTTGTCTTTTCACCACTACCAGCAGCTGGAAGTCTAGTGTGGATGGAGAAGGCCCTAACCCATCCGGAGTCCAGGTGGGGAAGGAAGAGTTACCCACCATTACCCAGCCAGCTGCTGAGTAAAAACACAAGA
>LOEQ01006618.1:60352-72626 GCA_001685075.1 Bramus lutescens | reverse complement strand
TTCTTTCTTTCTTTCTTTTTTCTTTATTTGCTGAACTGCATTCACTTCTTTGAAACTCTGATCCAGTCTCACAATTCAAAGTGTACAATTATTTATTTATTTAATTTTGCTTGCTAATATTTTGTTAAAGATTACTGAAACTATGTTCTGAGGAAATCAGTCTATGGTTGTCTTCTTTTGAGTAGAGTTTTTGTCTAGGTCTGAGACGGCAGTAACATTAACTTTGTAAAATTATTTGGATGTTTGTCTTTTTTTTCACAAAAGACTGTGCATAACCTTATAAATTATTTTTAACCATGTGATGGAATAATCCAATATAGCTCTTTAAAACTGGAGATTTTTAAAGTGTTTCAAATCACGAATTCAGTATTCTTAAAAATAATAATGATAACCGAATAAAGTCTTATTACAAAGTCTGTGATTACTGGACTTAACTAAGAAACTCCCCTGTCTCATGTACTCTGTATCTATAGAGTTCTTTGCTTTCCTTCCTCATTCTTTAGATGTCTTCAATGCCTACAGTAATTTCTGCCTTCTTACAGATATTAATGAATATCTTTATTTGTCGTATTCTTCTGTTTCCACCTTCATTCACTTCTGTTCTTATTATTATTACTGGGTTTATCATTGTGTTGGTTTTGTATTGTGTTGTTATTCTTTTTCTAGGTTCTGAGAATATCTGTTTTGTTTGCTTGTTTGTTCATTTTGTTTTGGTCTTGCAATGTTTAATGAGAGCATAGGTTAACACTCAATAAATAGTACTTATCACATTTTCTGTTTGTTACAGTCATTAAAAAACTTTAATCAGTGTCAATTTTATATATGTGATGGTGAGTGTATGAAATAATGCTGTATAGATTTGTGTTCTAATCCTGATTCTGCCTTACATCCTGTGGATAAATTTGATCCTTTGCTTCTGATTCTGTGAAACAAGGACGGTAGTGCAGTCCTTGCTTTTTGCCATAAAAGGAACATTTAATTACTTTGGATTCCACAAAATAAAATATTTTATTTTTATTGCTTTCAAAATTATTAAAATTTTCTTTCAATTTACTTGCTTGATACTCAGATAATTTAAAGGTACTTTCGATAATCTGTCATCATTTTGTGATTTTTCAGGTTAGCTCCTTTTTTAATTTAAGTTTTAGGTCTACTTATTTTAGGTGTATAAGTATTTCTGCCTGCATGAATCTAAGTGCAGTATCTGCATGTCAGGAACCTATGGATGTCGAAAGAGAGCATTGAATCTGGAATGGAATTTTTTTTTAGCTGTAGCAATTTTTTTAATTTATTATATTTTAAAAAATACCAATCCAAAGTCCCACCCCTCCCTTCTTCTCATAATCTCCACATAAACCTCCCAACCCACCCCCATCCAGTCCTCAAAGAGGGTAAGACAAATTGCCTTGTGGAAGGTCCAAGGCCCTCTCTACTGTATCTAGGATAAGCAAGGTATACATCCAAAGAGACTAGGATCCATAAATCCAGTACATGCAGTAGGGATAAATCCTGTTGCCACTGCCAGTGGCTCCTCAGTCTGCCCCAGCAATTCAACCATCAACCACATTCGAGGGACTAGGTTTTTTTCCTACGCTTGTTCCTTCCCAGTCCGGTTGGAATTGGTGAGCTCCTATTAGCTCAGGCAAACTGTTTCAATGGGTGAACCCATTATTGTCTTGACCTCTTTGCTCATGTTCTCATTCCCTCTGCTCTTAGACTAAACTTTGGGAGCTCAGTTCAGTGCTCTGATGTGGGTCTCTGCCTCTGTTTCCATCAGTTGCTGGGTGATGGTTCTATGGTGGTATTAAAGATATTCCTCAGTCTGACCACAGGGCAAGTCAATATTGGGCCCCCTCTCCTCTATTGCTTAGGGTCTTAGCTGGGGACATCCTTGTGGATTCCTGAGAATTTCTCTAGAGTCTGGTTACTGCTAACCCTATAGTGGCTTCCTCAATTAAGATATCTCTTTCCTTGCTCTCATCTCTGTCCTTCCTTCTCAACTATCCCATTCTCTCAAGTTCTCCTCAACCCTCCCCTTCTCCCCTCCTCTGCCCCTTCTACCCTCCATTCTCCCCCCACCCCCATACTCCCAATTATATCAGACAATCTTGTCTGTTTCCAATTTCCAGGTGGATCTATACATGTTTTTCTTAGGATTCACCTTATTACTTAGCTTCTCTCGGATCATGAACTATAGGCTCAATGTCCCTTGTTTATAGCTAGTATCCACTTTTGAGTGAGTACATACCATATTCATCTTTTTGGGTCTGGATTACCCTCATTCAGGATAGTGTTTTCTAATTTTTCAGGCAAAGTTCAAGATGTCTTCTTTTTCCCTGCTGAGTAGCAAGTACTCTAATGTGTAAATGTTTTTCTTTATCCATTATTCAGTTGAGGGGCATCTAGGTTGTTTCCAGGTTCTTGCTATTACAAATAATGCTGCTATGAGCATAGTTGAATAAATGCTTTTGTAGTATNGAGGGGCATCTAGGTTGTTTCCAGGTTCTTGCTATTACAAATAATGCTGCTATGAGCATAGTTGAATAAATGCTTTTGTAGTATGATTGAGCATCTTTTGGGTATATGCCCAAGAGTGCTATTGGTGCATCATGAAGTAGGTTGATTCCCAATTTTCTGAGAAACCTCCATACTGATTTCCAAAGTGGTTGTACAAGTTTGCATTCCCACCAGCAATAGATTAGTGTTCTCCGTACTCCCCATCCTCTCCAGTGTAAGCTATCACTGGTGTTTCTGATCTTAGCCATTCTGTCAGGTGTAAGATGGTATCTCAGAGTTTTGATTTGCATATCCCTGCTGGCTTCACCAACCACACATTAGACAAGGAGTGATCTCCATAATATAGAAAGAGCTCAAGAAATTACACATTAAAATTCTAAATAACCCAATTAAAAATGGGGGACTGAACTAAACAGAATTCTCAGCAGAAGAATAGCAAATGGCCAAAAGATATTTAAGGAAATGGAAGAGGATATTTGAGTGAAATTTAGATACCATAATGATGCTGTGGATTGAACCCAAGTGGTCTGTAAGACCAGTAAGTGCTCATAAACACACTGCCATCTCTCTTCAGATGCTATTGATTCATTTTTGATACATACCTTAATAATTTTCCACCTTCATATGGCATCTGCCTCAAACTTTATAATATATATCACTAACTAGTTTGAGATTAGTTTATGATTTTTAAATAAAATTCACAAAAATTAAAATTAAATATCTCTAAGTGCACATCCACAGACTTTTTATATATACATTCATATGAAATTTTCAAAATATCGAATATGTTTATCCTAGAAAATGTTTTCAATTCTTCAATCATTACACCCAATGAGAGAATCTATGATGTTTTTCTCAGTATTTTTTCTCCCTAATTTGTAGAACCTTGATTGGAAAGTTCAGCCAATCACATTTGGCTAGGGCGTGGCCTCCTGGGGCCAGGGAAGATAAACTTGGACATCCAGGTGTGCCAGGCCCTCTTCTTCCCTGCACACGCTGGACCCTGGTCATGTGAGTTCACCGTTTTCCAATTATTAAACTAAACCTGTTATATTGAGCTGGTCTGGTTAATTCTAACTTACCGGTCGACCACGCCCATCAGAACCTCATAGAGTTTCAGGCATGACCTGTGCTCCTTGTGTGTGGAGATTTTCAAGATTTCATCAGTGTTTATAATTTTTACCACTGTGGTTTTTGTGTGACTTTCATATAGCTAGCTATAATTTTTTGGATGATTAAAAAATTATGACGTTTTTCTAGTTGAGGTCAATTTTAATTCAGCCAAATTTGAATAATTTTTTCATTGTGTCTCTTTGATTTTAGGAACATCTACATTGATCTGTCTGCTTTAAGCTGTTGTTCAGTACATTTGTGTGGCTGTCTTTTATAGGTGTGCAAAACTTATGGAAAAAAATGCTATTAAATGAACTTCTTAACCATTATGGGGAGCAACAGAATTAAGGGTGTGAGCATCAGCAAATTCTCTATTTCACCTAGTTTAAATTTTATAGTGAAAATTGGTGCATAAGTCTCAGGTTTCCAAATGTCTAGTCTATGGTAATACCTTCTTCACTTCTAAACTAGGAAGCCCCGGCTTTTCATTTTGTCTTAAACCTATCTGCCTTGCCAGAGGCGTATTGATTTAATTAGTGTGCACAGTGGTCTGTGTTTGCTTTTGTTTGCCTCTGTGCTGCATTTCCTGTCCCTTTCATTACTTCCTGCTCTCAAAGTGACTTTTTCATTTCTCTTCCAAAGAAGTGATATCTTACTTACATGTAAATACACTCAGTATTCCTACTATATACATTTAAAATCATATACTATTTAAAATATTCCATTATATATGTCAGTGTTCTAGCAATTAGATTGTTTGTATATCTTCTCTTTGCTAACTATCTTCTTTTTTTTTTACAAGTTTTATCAGCTATTGAAAAATTACTGATATTGAGTGGTATTTTCATATTATTTCTTAATCCAGCCATTTTTCTCTTTTTCTAGTTTGCTTTGTATATTTCTTTTTATGTTTTTGTTGAAAATTCTTTTATAGTTTAGGTTTCATGTGTCTCTTCTAAAATGCAGTCAATTGTTTTTATTCTGTTCCTTTTATCCCAATTATCCCATGATTTCTCTTTATTTCTTAAGTGATGTCTTTGACCTAAATTAATGACTTTAAATTTTATTGTACAGTTTTTGAGAATTTGAGAATTATTTAGTAGTTTCCTGTTATCTTTAAGATTGTGTTGCATCACTGCTTTGTTAACTAATGTTAATTATTTGTATTTTAAATATTCCTTCTTGCTTATAAAACTTAGAATTGTCTGCAAGCACTGACTTCTTGCTTCTCTGTTGTGGTTTTCTGCCTTACATTTCTGTATTTCTTTTGATTTTGTAAAATGATCATTGTAGTTTGGATTTATCTGAATGTGTGGTAAAATGTGTGTAGCATCTGCAGCTGGGTATCTTTCAGCAGTTGTATATTATATTGACAATAATCACTTCAATGTTGTACTGCTGCGTTGCATGCTCAGAGCATGTCACAGTCTTTACCTCCAAGTGGAAACAGGAATTTAAAGCAAACAGTGAGGCCAAAGGTAGGAACTTTAATAATTTCACTCTAAGAAGATGGTCTCTACAATTTTGTCTACTTTCTCAGAGGCACCGACTTTTATGAGATGACTGACTTAAGGTTACCCAGTGTAGATATTGCTAGGCATCAATGTCTTATGTGTCCTGAGTAATAAGGCATCCAATAAGTCATTATAGAGTAAAGCATAAGAGCCATGATTAGAATTCAGTCCTTGAAAACCCTGTGACATTCTTGGTTTATGTGACATCGTAACTTAAACCATGGATCATCAAATTTTCTTTAAATGATTTTAAATATGTTTTAAAAATTTACCCTTGCTCTTTCATGTGTGTGGCTCTGACAGCCACATTGTTTCTGTCAGTTGCTTTATTCTGCAACCTTAAGACAAAGCAAAATAAAACAGAAAATAGATGAGGATTGGTTACAGCTAGGTTTCAATAAAACTGCCTTTGCAAAAATAAGCAATGGATCAAATTTAGCTCTCTCAGTGTACTAAATTCTTCCCAGAGATATACAGGTATGATTGACAAAAATCTTTTTGATATTATCTTTTCTATTTGTCATTACTTCAGTTTTTTAGAGACAAAGTTATATCAAATGAGATCTTTAAGGTGCTATTCCTTTTTATAACTTCTACATTTGAATTATCTTCAGCTACGGAAATGTTCACTGTCAGATAAGTCATAGGCGTGCAACCTGGTTATAAACTTGTCCAGTGGTTAAACCACAGAATAGGTTCCTTTCACCTGTGAGCTCCAGGAAGAAAGGACCTAACCTCCATTTTATAGGGGCAACTGTTTTTCAATGCAGTTTTGACTCCAGGAGATATTCACACAGTAGTTTGGGTAGTGGTGAGATCAATAACCTGGGCAGTTCTGTGGATAAGGCCCTACCAGGGCCTCTGAGAAGGCACCTGGTTGAAACTCTAGCAAAATTGAGTGATTTGATAGTCCCAACTGTATCTTGCACACTCCTGCCCTAAGCCCCTGTGGCTTATATTTGGAAGCAATTGCATGTTCTGTTTTTGTTTTTGTCTTTGTTGTTGTTGTTCTATTAAGAAAAATGTGATTAAGAACAGCATCATTCCTTTCATGTCTAATTTGTCATGTTTTCTTTTGAAACTCTTATCCTAAAACAGCAAATACTTTTTTTTTCTGTAATGTTGCTGTTTTTCAAAATATTGACCAGCTCCCGATGTTTTCCGTTCTCCTCCCCTTCTCCCCTCCTCCTCCATTCTGCCCTCATGAGGAAACCTGATGATAGAGATGGAGGAAGGACAAAGAGGAGACCAAGAGATATCTTGATTGAGGGAGCCATTATGGGGTTAGTAAGAAACCTGGCACTAGAGAAATTCCCAGGAATCCATAAGGAAGGCCCCAGCTAAGACCCTAAGCAATAGTGGACAGGTGTCTGAACTGGCCTTGCCCTGTAACCAGATAGATAACTACCTTAAATGTCTTCATAGAACCTTCATCCAGCAACTGATGAAAGTATATGCAGAGATCCACAGTGGAGCACTGGGCTGAGCACCCAAAGAAAGGGAGGAGGGATAATATGAGCAAATGGGTCAAGACCATGATGAGGAAACTCACTGAAACAGCTTACCTGAGCTAATGGAAACTCACTGACCTTATACTGACAGCGGGAGATCCAGAAAAGGACCAAACTAGGCCCTCTCAATGTGGGTGACAATTGTGTGGCCAGGCAGTCTTTTGGACCACTAGAAATGTGACCAGAATTTATCCCTACTACGTTAACTGTTTTGGGGAGCCCATTTTCTTTGGAGGGATACCTTCCACAGCCTAGATATAGCAGGGAGGACCTTGGTCATGCCTCAAAATTATGTACCAGTCTTTGGTGACTCCCCATGAGAAGCCCTACCCTCTCTGAAGAATGGATGGGGTGCGGTGGGCTAGGTAAAGTTGGAGGTTGTGGGAAGAGTAGAGGAAATGGGAACTGGGTTTGGTATGTAAAAAGAGAAAAGACTGTTTTTTAAAATAAATAAATTAAAAAATATTGACTGGCATTTGTCATGACAAGAAGGGAGATATATTTGTGCTTTTTGTTTGTTTTTGTTTGATTTATTTATTTATTTATTTAGATTTTGTACTGCTGTTTAAACTGGGGAGCCATTCATTTACTCTAAAAAGCTCCTAAATAAATTATCTTCAAAGCCTATGAAAATTTTTTCTTCTCTGTAATTTATTTATTTAATCTCCTCTTATATAATCTAGGCAGACCTGAGGATATGTCTTTGTATCTTGAGTTATAATATAATATGACCTTTTTTCCCAATTGAATAATTGATCCAGTAACAATGAAGGATTTTTTTATGCCTCTGTATATATGTGTGAAATGTGTTCATCGTGTGTGTATGTGTGGGTGTGTGCACGCACACACATTTTGTACATGTGTGTGAAGACTTGAAGAAAACCTTTGGTGACATCTTCACAAATGCCAGAAATCTCATTTGAGACAGTTCCCTCATGGCATGGGAGCATCAATTAGTCTAGACTAGCTGACCAGAGAGCCTCAGAAATCTGCTTTTCTTTACCTACCTTGCCCTGGAATTATGAGCCTGTTCTACCAGTCAGCCGGTTTCCACATGTTCTGGAGGTCAAACTTAAGTACTCATGCTTTCAAGGCAGACTATTTCTAGGCTGAGCTACTTATCAGGCAAAGAAGCTTGTAAAGTTGCTTAGTTTTCTAGTAATTACCATTATCACCATTATCATCATCATCACCTTTATCACTGTATGCTGTATTGTCTGTATAGTGTTTTATCCCTGCCTCTGTCACTGTCTCTGTGTAAATGCGGATGTTGAGGTGTCAAGTGCTATGCAGCACAATTTTGTAATATGGCAGTCTAATCTCTTCCTGTATTGCTGTGCAAGAGGTACAAGTTACATAATCCTCTTGCCCAATCCTGGAAACGACATTTCCCAATGGGGCTCTAGTTACTTGGATTTGAGAACTAAATAAATATCAGTGTCCAGAAGCTAGAACTATACTTTATTAAATATTGCTTTTGAAACAACCTTAGAGAAATCTATAAGCCAAATGGTCATAGTCTCTTTAAATTTCTCCTTAATTTTCTTTAGGAAAATCTGCCAGCATTTTTAATATTTAAATATGGTCACAACATCTTTTTTCCTATAATAAGCTTGTCAACAGATAGGATATTTTTTGAATTACTGAGAAACACATAACCAAATGCTAGCAGTTCATCAGGATAGACTAGAATCTTGGCACCATGCCTCACCTCGTACTTGAGTGCCCTGTGCAATCAAGCAGATTTCAATCAGGAGGCTATTCCATGGACAAAAGAGAGTGGATAAAAGCCTTGGCAACACTTAAAGCAAAGAACTGGAGCGCTTATCACAATTTGCAAGTATTCTACTGTCCAGGTGCTGTGTTCCGAGGAGGGATGTGTCAATACATCTTATTAAGGCCCATCTAGGAGGTGACATGAGCTGCCTGGGAGCTGAGTTGCAGCACTATAAACTGCAGAAGAAAACTCTACCTGAGCAGCTTCAAGGAAATGCACCCAACAATGCCTCATAAGCTCAGCTTGGAAAACAATGTTCTATCTTTAGAAAAAAAGATGTTATATAAGATACAAGATTTTCAAAGGAAGCAAGATACCTTGGGGAAATTTTTTTAGTATAAGAGTTATGGTGATTAAAAAGAAATTAGATTGCAGTTCAGTGTCTGATATCTGGGCTTTTCTTATTCAGATAAATGACAATATAAAGCCGTAACATAATGTCACGCTAAGAGGAGAAGAGAGTTGGGAGAAGAGAATGTGGGAGAGCACAGTCGTTGATTTCAACCTCTAAGGATTCTCACACGTGATGGCATTACTCAGAGGTTGTTTTTCAACATAAATAAACACAAGATTTCAATTTCCCATTCTTAAGAACTTAGCTAAGATGCTTTAATTAAATTGAGAAAGAAAAGAATTTCTTATCAGAGGATTTTGTGTTGTTTATACCATTTATTGCTCTGAATTCTTCCTTGTTCAGTGTAGATCCTAGATAATTATTTGGGATTCATAGATTTAGAATTTATATTCATAATTTATACTTGCTACTAATATTTCAGTGATTATAAAATTTGGCAAATTAAAACTCTCCATTTCCTCTTCATTTTCTGTAGTTAACTATTATTCTTACATGTTTGTATGCTTCAAATATACAGACATAATGATTGTGGAGATAGTGCCATCCAAACCCTCACAGGGTAGATCCAGGTACTGGAGTAAGTGCTCTCTCTATTTACTCATAAACAGTTTTACCATGCCCTCATTTTGTTCTTATTATTACTGTTACATATAATAATATCTAAGGGAACAAATTGAGCAAAATTTGCCACATTCTTAACAAGATATTACCCCTGCAATTGTTAGGTTCGACACAATTTTCTATCTCCAAGGGTCATCCTCTTTCTGTAGGGGAATAGACCATTTTTCTAATTTTTTTGAAAGTCTGCATAAAAGTAAATGTGACAGCAACAAAGTCATAATATAATACAGTGATTGACCATTCGGTATTGAGCAGCCAATAGTTTTCTTTCTCCCTGAGGAAGACGATATTACCTGAGTTTCTGGCTGGGTATTCGTAATCTGTTAACTATTTCATTGTTATTTCATGTGGCAGAAGCAATCAAATTTACTAGGTAAAAAATGCTTAAGTTGTAGTAAATGTCTTAGTTCCTTGTTTATTCTTTATGATATGGTCATCATGTTAAAGATTTTCACACTGGAACTCACAACAATGCTTACTATTCATTGTTTTTAATGTAATTTAACAAAAAAGGGATAATCTTGAGAATACATTTGCAGTATTTTAAGGTCAACATAAATGGTTGGAGAACTGGATAAAGAAATCTGTCTCAGTCAGCACTGCTGTATCAGTGGCGTAGACAGCAACTATTACTTTTCTAAACAGATAAAAAGATATTCTAACCTCTAAAGTTTATATGGTTTTCTTGTGCCGCATATGAACTAAACCATAATTCTTGACTTCATGTCATGTGTACATACCCACATCCATCAGTGTTTGTATTTACTGGCATACGTGGTAGGCTTATTTATTTTTAGATGTAGTACGCTTTTGAGTGTGAATGTGTTTAAACATGAATCAGAAATAAAGGAGCATGATAGAATTATAGGAGGCAATATTTAATTTTGCTTTTAAAATGATTTCTTACCATTTTTCATTTGTTGAAAATGATTCATATAATTTCCCAAAGGTAAGTAGTGAGAAATAGATAATATTGAAAAGTTTATTCTGTGTTTTTCTCCTTTGATGAGAATTATGAACATGAAATGGAAAGTTGTTTCAGCTAGTTATAGCAACATTTACCAATGTATGAAGAAAGGTCCAGAGTGAAAAATAAACAAATATACTATTAAAAATTCAGGAAGTACATTTCTCTTTCAGCTTCTAGCCTGACAGAAAGAGGAAAACACATTTATAATTGGATCAGAGGGACTGCGGCTATTCTTTCTCTTTCACCTCCAAGCATTGTGGACTCACTCTTATTCCACAAGAGAAGAAAAGGGAAGCAGGATGTAAGAATGAAGAAATAAAATCAAATAACAGTGAGTTTAGAAGGAACTCTGATCAGATATCCTCTCCTTTGCGAGAAAATGTGTCTTTACTTATTTATTTGTTGAGAAAGTTCTGTCTAGATGAAAGGACATTTATTATTTACCAGTGCATTTTCACTGGACTTAATAACTATAGCAGAAAGTATCATCAAAAATAGAAAAATAGATTAGGTAAATATTATTTAACATAGCACTTATGGTTTCTTTTTCTTTGCATATTAACAAAAGATCAATTGTAGTGCTGTTCTTCCTACCTTTTAGCTAGGATCCATACTTTTATTTCTTTCTCTTTATATTTTTTATTCAATAGTAATTTATCTAATTTAATTACCATTTACCATCTCATTTTGTAGAGAAGCTTGTGTTCTTTCTTATGTCTGAAAATTTTAAATTGTTTGTTATATAGTTATCATGAATAATGGCTAAATGTTTAAAAGACAAAAATCGAACTTTTTATTTATCATTTGATGTAATCAGTGTTGTACTGAGCCTATGAAGATTGGCATTTTGCTGTCTGGCAAAATGAGTGAGAAATGTAGAAAGCAAGGCCACAGAAGATATGCCTTAAAATATTGCAGCATTTCATCCAATTCTCTCATCTCTGACACATGGCTAGTCTGTGGTCCAAACATTAGCTCCTTCTTTCCACATGAGGACTAGATATATTCAGTGAGCTGAGAATACACATGTAGGTGTGCAGAACACAGTCTGGAATCTTGAAGAACTTCATCTCATTAGGGGATGACATGGAGATTATGTTTTAGAGAAATTCCTTCTCTACAAATGACTGAGAATCCATGTTATTGGTTAAATTAGTTCAAGGGCACTGTGATAGCAAACAGTTAGATTATATCTTATTTTCTTTTAGCTAAAACTTTTTCTTATTTAATTTTCAAGATACAATTTTTTTTTCTCTAGGTAACCATGATTATCTTCATGTCTTAGGAATTTTATTATTGTGAAGAGATACTCTATAAGAGATACCACAGTGACTCTTACAGAGAAAACGTTTAATTGAGGGAGGTTACTTACAGTCACTCTGTTATCATCATGGCTTGGACATGGTAGCATGCAGGCAGACATGATGCTGGAGCTAAGAGTGCTACATCTTGTAGGCAACATCATGTGGAAGGCAACTGATACTCTCAGAGATGTCCTGAGCATAGTAAACCTCAAAGCCCACTCCCACAGTGACATGCTTCCTCCAGCAGAGCCATACCCACTCTTTCAAAGCCTCATCTTCTAATAGTGTCACTCTTTGTAAGATTATGGGGACCAATTACATTAAAATTAACACACTTAGAAAATCTGTTGAACAAATGCTTTTGTAGTGTGATAGGGCATCTCGTGGATATATTCCCAAGAGTGATATTGCTGGATCCTGGGTTAGGTTGATTCCGAATTTCCTGAGAAACTGGGACATTGATTTGCAAAGTGGTTGCACAAGTTTGCATTGCCACCAGCAATGGATAAGTGTTCCTCTTACTCCACATCCTCTCCAACAAAGGCTATCACTGGTGTTTTTGATTTTAGACATTCTGACAGGTGTAAGATGG